>PVIU01007098.1:0-94769 GCA_004026605.1 Ondatra zibethicus | reverse complement strand
CCACATTCAGAGAGTCTGGTTTGATCATATGCTCATTCAGTCCCAGGCCAGGTGGATTGGTGTGCTCCCATTAGTTCAGGCACACTGTCTCAGTAGGTGGACCAGCCCCTCACGGTCCTAACTTCCTAACTCATCTTCTCCCACCTTCTGCTCTTCACCTGCAATATGGTGAGTTTTTAGTTTTCATTTTACCTGCTATTTTCAGAAATGGCTTTTAAAAAGCCCCTCTGAATCAACTAAGAAAGGCTTATAAGAACTCACAGAGACTGAAGCAGCAAGAACAAGAACAGGCCCTACGTGGTCCTGAATCAGGACCTCTGTGTATATAGTACACCTTTAGCTTAGTGTTTTTATGGTACTCCCAACTGTGAGAATGAGTGGGTTTCTGACTCTTGTGCCTGCTTTTGGGACTCTTTTCCTCCTGACGGGCTGCCACGTCTAACTTCAATATCGTAGTTTTTGATTCATCTTACTATATTTTATTTTGTCACGTTTGGTTGCTGTCTCTTAGAAACTTGTTCTTTTCTAATGAGAGGCAGAAAGGGAGTGGATCTGGAGGGGAGTGGGGTTGGAAGAACTGGGAGGAGCGGAGAGAAACTGTAATCAGGATATATTGTATGAGAAAAGAGTCTATTTTCAGCAAAATGGAGAAAAGTTAAAGAAAATAAAAATAAACAATCTACTATTTTAAGCATGCGTGTATGCAGAGAACTTGTACAGAGAAGTTTGGCATGCAAGGTGCACACACTACTTTTTAGTTTTTATTTAAATCTTACTTGGTTAAATACAAAATTGAGGCAGATATCCAATGAAAATAATAACTCTTTCATGTAACTTTGCAGAAATTTATTTCTTTGTTTCTCCTTTTTATGTGTTAAATGAAGTGATAACAGACCCCACCTTTTAGTGTGGTTACAATAAGAAGATAAATCTGAAATAACTGGTACAATTTCAGGCACCTCTGGATATTTATAATTTCAGATATTGTTATGATTGTAATTAGCATCATTATCTTTATCTCCCAGATCTGCTTTATTCTCTTCTTTATTCCAGACTTAAAAAAACCAACAAACCTTTGTTCTTCAGCTTACCAAGAAGTAAATTGAACTGATCACAGATATATTCTCTTGTCTATTATTTCTCAGCTCTTTAATGACTCCTACTATCTCCTTTTACAAGTTTATGCTCGGCCATATACCAGTCATTCAAACAAACAAACAAACAAAAATTGTCACACATACCCACATGGAAATGTAAACAGTTTGTATTTTTCATGTTTCCTCCTCAATTCTTCATGTTTAAAGTTTTTGTATCTCCAATGCATCTTTTGATTGAGAGTTTATTTTCTTTCACAATTTTATGGAATCTGTAATGAATATTTAATTTCCACTTTCTTTCATCTGAATTCTATTAATTAAGTTTGTATATATCTTCTTTTTCCCTTGTGTTCCTGAAGTACTCTTTTAACTTGTGACTACATTCAATTAAAATACACACACACACACACACACACACACACACGCTCTTCAGTTTCCTCTTCCACATCATTATCTCTTCTGCCTGTGTTCTCTGTGTATCCCAAGTAAAGCAGTGGAATCCTTGCAACTCTTTGCTCCACGCTGTCAGCATGTACTGGGCACAGCATCACGACAGAGTCAATGGACAGAGACTTGTTTAAGCACAGCAATATCCGATGTAATCCCTTCACATTCTGCAAGCCTAACAGGTACATTTTCTTCCTTCCTTGGGCACATAATTACTTCCCCTCCGGTGGCAGGGCTTCCTGTAGGACAATCAGACAGCCACAGCATCCAGAAGCCAGATGATGAAGAATGCCTGCCAGCAGCCTCCTTCCATGGGGCTATTATCCTGAAGGAATGCTTTAGCAACTTGAGCATCAGCTTTAAAACGGTAGGTTCAAATTCTGACTTGGCCATTTGTTCTCACGTCATGTTTTAGAACTACTGTATGCCTGTGCATATGGGGAGGAGTGTACTGTCTGCATGAGTACTGTGTCTACTCTTTCAAGTATCTTGGTGTCCAGGGGAATATATAAATGATGCTTTTATCATAGGAAAGTAGCTGGCTTGGTATTTTGTTTTGATGAAATAATATTCCCACATCTCAGAACTTTCTGGTTCTTTCTTTTATTAAGATGCCAGTGCTGAAAGCCAGGGCCTCATGTATGCCGAACATGACCCTTACTCTCAGCTCCATGACTATCCCATATGACCTCTGTGTTTTAAGAGAAAAAGATCTTTACATTTTGGGATAAATTCACTAATATTTCTCCTGAATTTTCTTCAGTTCAAAAATGGGGAAAAATGTGTTCTTCTTCTTATTTTTTAACCAGTTCCTAAAAAGACTCAGGGAGAATGTCCTAAAACCGTCTTAAAGTACAGGAAGTAGAAACAGGAAACTTGCAAACATCATGACCTGCTGACCTGCTTTAAATTTGGGGTGCAGCCGTACTTTCTTTGTCATGGAAAACTTGTGTGAGATCATCTATAACATGATGGGATTTGATTTCAGCCCACATGTGGAGCATTCATCTGGAGAAGTTCCTGTCATGCTGCTGCAGAGAGGTAGGCCTGGGCTCTCAGCACTGTCCCTCCAAAGTTTGCTTTAAGGATCTGCAATCCAGAGCCAGGCTGCTTGCTCAAGCATGGAGAACATCCTGAGTCAGGGATTCTTCTGCTTGGAGTCCTGCCCTTTCCAAGGGCTGAAACTACTTTTATTTGCATTTTAGCCTTTATGTTAATTAATGGGAATTAATATGTGTGTAAGAACTTCAGAAATTTCCCAAAGGTTCATTATAAATTTAGTGTAAAAGGGAGAAATAGATATTTTTTAAAGATAGGGCTTTCATTAAATTTTTAGGTTATTAATAAAAACATTTTTATCAGAGCAAGTTTAGTGTAAACTTGGGATGAAGATATCAGCTACACAGTCAGTAGGGTCTTGAAAGATACTGTGTGTGTGTGTGTGTGTGTGTGTGTGTGTGTGTGTGTGTGTGTGTGTGTGAAGGGACAACAGTGAGAAGTGCTAGATGATGACGTAAAAGACACAAAAATTCAATCATGACAATTTCCTTTCAGTAGTAAAAAGACTTTCAATTTAATCATTTTCATTATTTAATCTCACCACATTTCCCCTTCTATCACAGGATATAGAAGACAAAATTGTGTTCAGTGAATATAAAAGTAGAACCCAGTTGAGCCCTTGTGGTATGTTTGAGCATCCCTTGGGTATAAACCCAACAGCGGTATTGCTGGGTCTTGGGGTAGATTGTTTCCTAATTTTTCTGAGAAATCGCCACACTGACATCCAAAGGGGTTGTACCAGCTTGCATTCCTACCAGCAATGCAGGAGTGTTCCCTTTACCCCACAACCTCTCCAGCATAAGTTGTCATCGGTGTTTTTGATCTTGGCCATTCTTACAGGTGTAAGATGGAATCTCAGAGTTGTTTTGATTTGTATTTCTCTGATGAGTAAGGATGTTGAACATTTCCTTAAGTGTCTTTCAGCCATTTGAGATTCCTCTGTTGAGAGTTCTCTGTTTAGATCTGCACCACACATTTTTTTTATTGGCTTATTTGTTCTTTTGATGTAGCAGCATGATTCATAAATATCCAGAACCTGGAAACTACCTAGATGTTCTTCAACTGAAGAATGGATAAAGAAAATGTGCACATTTACACAATGGAGTACTACACAGCAATAAAAAATAATGATATCTTGAAATTTGCAGGCAAATGGATGGATCTAGAAAAAACATATTGAGTGAGGTTACCCATTCCCAGAAAGAAAAATATAGTATGAACTCACTCATAAGTGGCTTTTAGACATAAAGCAAAGAAAAACCAACCTACAGCCCGCAACCCCAGAGAACCTAGACAACAAACAGGACCCTAAGAGAGACATACATGGATCTACATAGAAAGGAGAAAAAGACGAGATCTCCTGAGTAAATTATGAGCATAGGGTTCATGGGGGAGGGTAGAAGGGAAGGAAGAGGGAAGGAGGGGAGAGGAGAAAAATGCATAGTTCAATAAAAACAATAAAATAGCAGAACTTCGTATCTGCTTATTTGCGACTTTATGTCTGCTTATTCATTTATGATTGCTAGCCAGTTGGGCTGACCAATGGTAGCAGAAAAGCCTGCTGAGAATGAGTGCATCCACCGACTGCAACTTCCACAGAGAATTGCACAAAATGTTCTTAGTAAAACATGAAGAGGGCTTAGCTCATGCTCTCCTTTGACTTTAAATACGGGTGACACTGGTCAGGCCTCTGTGTGCTCTCTTACGGATTAGCAATGCAATGCTTAGATCTGGAAGGAACTATAGAGGACTCATCTCCCACAGCATATGTTCCTGGTCTGTATCAGGATCACCCTGGATATACATTCATTTGCTGGGAACAATGGTCTTTGTTTGCTAGGGAGTTCATTTGATTTTGTCAGACCAGAGACTAAAGTTTCCCATTAGAATCATCTCCATCATTTGGCATCAACTTGTACATCCCAGCCCTGTTCTTATCACATACCAATTTCAAAATAAGTGAGGAATCATCTTGATTCTCACATAATCTATATCACAAAACTACATAGCTCCACTTCTCTTAATCATTATTTATCAGGAATTATAACTTTTAAAACTCTACATTGTCTCACTCCTGATACCTCCTCCAGGATGACACCGTATTTCCCAACATGATTCCAGAAGTCAGTTTCTTGTATCTTATGAAGTTCATATCATTCCCATTCTGTATCTAGATCCTGCAGTCCTGAATATTACAGCTAAAAAGTAGGATTTCATCTTTCTTATAGACAGGAATTTTTTCTATAAGGTTGAGCAGTAAATGAATTGCTCAATGCTCTCTCTAACCATTAGACTACAGTTCACAAACCCCTGGTAAGCCAACACTCCCCTTCTATTTGTAGTTAGATAATTCATTGAACCCTATTTGATTTCTATCCACTCTTACCAACTTGAACAACTTCTTTATTTTAATTATTTGATTTTTATTTTGTGTGCATTGGTGCTTTTGCCTGCATGTATGTCCGTATGAAGGTGTTGAATACCCTGAGACTGGAGTTAGAGACAGTTGTGAGCTGCCATGTGGGTGCTGGGAATTGAACCCAGGTCCTCTGGAAGAGCAGCCAGTGCTCGTAACCACTCCCTAGGCCCTAAAAAACCCCCTTTAAACTTCAACTCTCCCATCAGTTTAGCCCCCAGAGATCAGCCATGTCTTTTGTGTCCTTCAGAGCTACAACTGCATCTTCAGGTCTTATTTCACATGCAGGCTTGAAAATCATGGTTTCTATTCTTTGGGAAAGTTACTGTCAAAAGTATTGAAGAGGATATATACTTAGAACATCTTTATCAGTCCTTCGGTCTACCCTTTTCTTCACCTTATTTCTAACTCTCTGCTGCCACAGCTATATTGGAACTCTTAACCTAGTTGTTACTTTCCATTTTAAAATAAAAATGTTCAGCATTTAGTTATTTCTCTCCAATCCCCCTTTGGCATGGTTTGTGTCTCCTTCAACTATCACATTATATTAAGTGCTAAGAACTGAAAGGAGATCAAGCTGGACAAGGCCACCCCTCTGTGCAGCTGACTGTGAGTAGCAGACCCAAGTTATAACTGAAATAGGCATTATGAAGAAAACAGGGTGATGGCACAGAAAGGTCTAAGAAGAACCAGGGATGGAGTCCCTTATGAGAGGCTGGGCGATGATGCCTGGGAGACAAGAGGCAGCAAACATGAGAACTGGGGAGATAATCCAGGGAGAAGGGATTGTGTAGCCCATGTATACACAAGGTCAACAGCACTGGTGCTGACTGTGTGAAAGGAGACTTAGGTCTCATGAAACTTTGAAGAAAAAGAGCATCTCATCAGGCATGGCCTTAATTCAGTGAGGTGAGGAAAGGCTGGGAAGCCCCTGAGGTATCTTGTCTAGGAGTGCAATGTGGTCCAAGTTTGCACTGTTGGAAGGACAATTGGCTGAATGAAGAATGCCGTAGTGATGGAATGAAAAACCTACATGAGATCAGGCTCTGGCAGTGTGGTGGGGGACTGGATTAACAAACAGAGAGTGTGCAAATGCATTTTGCTCAAAGACCAGATGCATGGTGAGAAGAGAACGGGGCAAGGATGGTGACACAATATGAGAAGAGGGTCGCTGTGGTTCGAGGGCTTTAGTCCAGAGAAGCTAGGTTCCCCTGCCCTCCCATGACCCCCTCCTTCCTGAATGTTTACTAAATTGCATATCAATATGGCTGAGAACCTTTTCAGTCTCAGCTGTCTTCAGTGTTCCAAGACCCATCTTTTCTCACATATTGATACTTGAGTCTGTTTCTTCATGAGTCTCTTAGTTTTCAGATGACCCCTTGACTAATGACACAGGACACTTCAAAATTCTTGCTCACATGTCTGTTAAAGTTTGGAAGCAAACTTTCAATGTTCATGTAGATTTCTTGGACGTTTGCTTGCCATCTCCACTCATGGTCTGGCTTTCAATCAGCTCAGCACTAATTACCCTACAGTCTTAGTTATAATTCGTTTCCTCAGTGAAGAAAAAGGATAAGAACAATATGGCCCTTTTTGATATTTGTTAATACAACGGCATCTTTAAGGAGCAAACACAGACCATCCTTTCTGTATTTATTAGGCCTCTCTTAGAAATCTTGGGCGTTTATGAAGCCATCTTGTTTTCACTGGGAAACTTTGGGAATTCAGCCTTTCAGATTTGTGCCTATTTTCTCTACTTTTTCTTGTTCCAATCTCTTTCTGGCTCATTTAGTATATTAAAAAGTCTGAGTTCATGAGGGAGATAATTTTGTATCTACTTTGGGCACTTTGACCTTCAATCTCATTTCCTTCTCATTTAAATTAGCTTCAGTGGACTAGTCAGAGTTACATATTTTTAAAGGCTTCCATTCCCTGTAGAAACCTTCTTTTTACATTGTCTGCCTTGAGATCTCTTCTAGCTTTGGGACTGTTTTCACGGGAGACAAAATAGTGAAGGAAGGAGCGTATGCACTTTATAAAGCTGAACAGTCTGGTAAAATTCTAGTCTGGCAGGTAGAAAAGAAATGATCCATAAATAGCTCCTGAATAAATAAGAGACTGTGACTGCAAGCAGCTGATTTGATTTCACAGAGCCCCAGCTTCCTGTCTGTGAAGTGGTAACATAAGGGCCTGACCTCATACGACCCTTGTTGGAAACAAATGGCCTGTGGCATCTGTGGGACTACATTGTCACCTGCTTTAACTTTGCTTCAGATCTAGGTACATATTAAGACTCAGACTTCTTGTAGGGCTCATTGTCCCGATTGCTGCCTTTCTTGTTTATTTATGGTTTGTTGGGGAAATGATTGGTGGGATTGGTGGGCAGTGAATGAATCTATCTTTTAGAGCAGAATAGGAAAAGGAAAATGTTTTTTGAGGATTGCTACAAGAGGGTAGTGGGATGGGCAGTACCAAGGTAGCACCTATAGTCTCTCAATGAGTTTTGAACATTTGCTTTTACTAAACGTATTTATGCACAGACTTTAAAGTGGATTATGTGTTTCTAAATTTTTTGGTAATGGGTTCCAAACTACTATCACTTGCCTTTCTTCAAAGATAACCGTTCTACCATTTAAATTCAATTCTGTTGACAATTATCTCTACTGTTAAGTAACATTTATATTACTGCTCTAGATTTTTTCATATTTAAGCAGTTTGAATTGATATACCTTCTGGAAGCATCTAGACTTTCCTCATCTGCAACATACACAAATTCCCACTTTCTGTGCATGGTCTTCTTGAACCAGTTATTTTAAATAGTGATGAGGTTGATATTAAATATGGGCATCGCTCTGATGCTGTGTGATCCAGGGCTAATGGAATGGATGCTGGTTACCTTTAGTTTTCTATATATTGGAATTTTTATTTCTGACAATTATAATTGCTTGTTCCCGTAGTTCTCACGCCCTTCTCACAGGTTCAGGCCTACTTGTCTAAATCTCTTCTCAATATTCTACTTTACCTTAGCAAGCAAACACCTCCATTTTTTAAAGTATCTCCCACAACCTCCAGACTGGGTGGTCTGGACTCCTGCAAAAACACCCGTCTCAGGGTTTCTTGTATCTCTGAGTTATATTGACCACAATGTTAGGTGCACCTTGGCACTTACATTCTGAGATTCCCTAGAATATTAGATGAAAACCCCACTTAAGAATTCTCACCCACTGCAAAGAAAAGAGCTATTTCAAAGGACTCTGAAGTGGGTGGGATCTCTTGTGGCAAGAACCATAAACATTTTATTTGCATACCCATTCTATGTAGGTTTCCAGATATGTTGCTATCCCTATGATGAAAATTTGTAGCTTTTCCTCTCTCTCTCTCTCTCTCTCTCTCTCTCTCTCTCTCTCTCTCTCTTCCTCTCATTGTTGTGTTATATGTACATATGTGTAGAGGCATATTCCTGGAGGCCAGAGGATGATGTTGGGGTTCTGTTTTATTACTTTCATCTTATTCCTTTGAGATGGGTGTCTCCATAGAGCTGTAGATAACTAGCTACCAGCAAGATCCAGGAATCTCTGTCTCTTCATACAAAGGGCTAGGATTATAGGTACATGTGCAACCTGCAACCATGCCTGACTTTTTTTTTTTTTTTTTTTTTTTTTTTTTTTTTTTTTTGCGAGTGTTGGGATCCAAACCTGTATCCTCATGTTTGCCCAGCAAATGTTCTTACCCATAGATCCATCTCATCAATATGTGTCTATTTTTTAACAGCATTTGCCTTTGAGATATTTTGACCCAAAGGGATGAATTTTAATGGTCGAAGTTCAGACATAGCAAGGGTATGTCTTGACAGAAGACCATTTTGTACTTCTGACATCTCTCACAGATGGTGTTGCCTGCTTGCCATCTGTCTTCACCATGTTTCTTTGGGTCCTGATTTTTCTCTTTGTTGGGGTCTGTGAACTGCTCTCCAGCTTCCAGAATGGTATATCCTCATTTAGGTAGGGATTTTAAGATGCTTTCCCTTCATACTGTTTAAGAACACATGAAAGCACTCTAACCAGATATCACATTTCAAGTATTTAACAATTGTTAGGACCAGAGTTTTTATCTCAAATTCTACATGTGTAGAGTTAAGTACTCTAGAAAGTGTCTTCAGGGTACTATTGTCAATTCCAAGCCTAGCTAGGTTACCTAGGATATAAAGGCAGCTTATTTTCTTTGAGACAGTGCCCTTCTGTGTACCCATGGCTATCCTGGAGCTCACTCTGTAGGCCAGGCTGCCTCAAGCTCTCAGAGATCTCCCGGCCTCTGCCTCCTAAGTGCTGGGATTAAAGGTGTGTCTCGCCATTGCCCAGCTAAAAGCACTTTTTGTTGTGTATACCACTTACAAACCCTGTAAGAAAGATGTAGTAATCAAGTCATTGGGGCAATTTTAAAACATGGAATACTGTACTATTTGGAAATCCAAAGCCTTATTTATTTTCACCAGAAAAGCTATGCTGTAATTAAAATGACCCATTTACTAAATCGTCTCAAAGGTTTATTAACCCCTCTCTCCTTTCCTATCTCCCTTTTTGCTTATCAAGTTATATTTATCTTCACTCCTATAGTGTTGAGAGTAATTATTTTATGTTGGGGCAAATGAGGAGAATATAGGTTTAGAGAATGAGTAGTATTACCCCAAATACTCTGAGTTTCTATGATTAAGCATAATCATTCTGTCTTGAAGGCAACATTCCTATAGTAGACAACAGGTAGACAAAGGTACCTAAGGAGGTTTCTTGGAAGGATATTTGAATTTGAACTTGGTCTTGACTAAAAATGAATGTCTGCCACGTGTCTACCAATCTTATCCAATTATCCACAGCTGGTCAAGCCATGGAAGCTGTTGACTCTTTCCTAAGCAGCTTAGTTTCTATGTGCAATCTAAATACTCAGCCTTGTAGCTACAGAAAATGGCAACTCTCACTCCTCATCCACGAACCTTCTTTTTGTAGCAGATGGAGATCCTTCCAGCAAGTCACAACTGGTCAAAATGCCTGCCTGCATTCAGTACATTTACAATACAACCTCTAAACCTAAGGCCAAGGGAACACTGAAGAAAAGGATAGAAAGGTTCTAAGGGATAGAGAACCTAGTCTCATCTAAAAAGAAAGATAGGACATAAAGTGGAGGAGAAGGGAAGAAGGGATACATCTGGGGGGAACTGGGAGTTGAATATGATCAAGAAACATTGTGAAATTATCCAAGAATTAAAAAGATATATTATCAAAAAGAATGTCTACTGATGGACTTAGTTCCAGAAGGCATTTAGCAAGGAAGAAAGAATAGGGACACATCTCAGCATGTTGGAGAAACAATGACTTAGCAATATAGAATAAAGTACCACCTTCCAGATTGTAGGTTCAATGAAGGATTCTCCATAGCAACCCAGGAAAGACTTTGTGACTAGGAAGATGTAGTGAGTAAGTCTAAAAGGTAGGCACTGTTGTAGGATAAGGGAAGGGATGGAGGATGGTGGGGAAAATTGTAAGAAGCTTGTGGACAGAGACTTATTGGTACAGGGTAGGTAATGAAGGGAGCATTTATGGAAAATCACCAAGATACCTGACAAAAAAAAATCACTTTGTCCTGGTGCTAGAGGTAAGGGAGTTTCATGAGAAAATCTCCTGTAGCACTGGCTTCCATTCATTAATTGGACAATATTTGCAATACTCTGGGATCATGCTGTGCTAACATCTCAGGGAATGGCTTCCAAGCTGCTAGAACAGATGAAGGAAATGGTCTTTCTATACATATTGCACAATTGACCGAGCCTGTCTAGACTGGAGCTTCTAGTTGCAAAGGGCATGGGGCCTCTCCTGAGGGCACAGGAAGCTCTTGCAGCCTTCAGGTCACCATTATGCACATTGGCTCTCATTGCTGAGATACAGATTTACAGAAGGGCCAGCTATTAATAGACGGCAGAGAGCAGAGTTTACTGTAAGAGCCTGACAAATATAGATTTGAGGTTCATTACACTGCTGACTTCTTTTCAACCCACAGAGCTTTGCTGGCCTTCACACACACCCCTTCTTTGATCTTTGTACAGGACAATTGGCTGGGCATAGAGCAGACCTGAGTGTATCTTCAAACTCAAAGCATAAAATAAAGATAACCTCTATTATTTTCTTGTCTTCATTTGTTTATCATCTGAGTTTTAAAACTGTCAAATGCTTCTTCTCTGCCTCTTCCTTCTCTCCTCACTTTGAGCTGCCCAACGAATTCACATGTACTTTTTTTTCATACATGATTCACAAGCTTTTGCTTTGAGAATCCTGAAACTGGATTTTCTGCCAATAGATAATCCTGAATTCATGTCAGCCAAGGGTATGCCTTTGTTTAATGGGACAGTGAACCAGTTATGAAATCACATTAAAACTTTTTTTTTAAAATGTCTGCTCTACCTAATTGTTTGAATGGTTTCAAAATTCAAAGCATATCTTTTCCAGTGTTTAATAATTATTGACATGAGACATTCTCTGATTATCTCAGGGATCAATTATGTAGACAGAGCAAAGGATTCTTAAAATGTCCTCATCATGGGTCTTTGTATGAAAAAAGGATAAACCAGAACCAGGTATAGTGGTCCCTGACCTGTGACCCTGGCACTCAGGACACTGAGGCAGAAAGAATGCTGTAAATTCAAAGACAGCCTGTGCTACACACCAGAACTCTACCTTACACAAAAAACTAAAAACCAATGAAGAAATAAAATAATCCACGCTTTTCAACTGTGACCTGAAAAAAACAAAATTAAACAAACAAAGCAAAAAGAACTCAGTGTCTGCTACTTGTGAAAATGTTAAAGTAAATTCTAAATACATTTTAAACAACAGTATAGATTTAGGTTGCCCATGGATGCAGAGTTGCAGTGTGAATATTGTAGTGAACCCTGCATGCCAGTTTAGTTTCCACTGGAGAGTTTCCTGAATTGCTTCCTTTAGGTTATGGCTTGAGACTTTAAACCATTTTTCTTCTGATAGTTCTGTTCTCTATGGTCTCAACTTAGCCCTCTACTTTCTGACAAAATATTCTATTTGGTTTTCTTCATAGACTTTCTTGCCTGTAGGCATTTAAAAACATGTGGTCATAGTCTTCCCCTGGTTTGCATTTTTTGTTTGTTTTAATGCTGAATATTCAGACCATCTTTCTATCTTCAACTAGGTAAGTCATTTTTTTTATTCACTTATGTAATTATAAATGAGTTAGTTTGAAGTTCCACTTTCTTTTTTAAATAATTTATTCTTTTCTTCTCATATATCACATCCTCACCACAGTTTTCCCTCCCACCTCTCCTCCCAGTCCCTTCCCCCACCTCCTCTCTCCTCCAGATCTGCCTCCATCTCCCTTCCGAAAAGAACAGGCCTCCCAGGGATATCAACCGAACACGGCATAGCAAGTTACAGTAAGACGAGGCACATCAGCTGCGTTGTAAAGACAAATCCCCATGGTTGACATTAGCATGAGCTTATCTCTATCGGGGAACAGCGAAGAAATAGTGGATCAAAAATCTGCCATCAGTGGAGCTGTGAAGAGTAACGCTTACTAATATAATGTAGCTGTCTGAGTTGTCGTATGTGCCTGAAAGTCAGACTGGGTGAAAATCCAAGACGATAACATGACTTTCAAATCTTATGTATTGACAAGCATTACTATTCCTGAAGAAAGGCCATTTGTATATTAATTGCTACCATTTATCATGTGCTGAAGAAGTGTCAGGTCTTGCCAGGGATGTTGGAGATATTGCAGCGGATGATATAACATTGCTGACTGGAGGGATTAGCCTTAGTGGGGGGATAAGCCGTTACCACACCGAGGGATACACTGTCTATGATGAATAAATACAGGGGAGTACCTGGGAGCAGGGAGTGGTTCAATTGTAGGGGCCAGAAAACCAATCGTGAAGGTTGTTATGCTAACACTGCGGTGTTAGAGTTCTGAGACAATCCTCCATGCCTATAACTTTTTGTAGTCTTCTTTTCTTCAGCATGAGTAGAACCTGCAGCTTGCTTCTGCCTATAAAATATAGCAAAGACAATATGATATCACTTCTCTGACTATGCTAAATTATATGGGAAAATATAGGGTTTTCTAGCATATATAATAAAGACTTCTCATTAGCTAAAACAAACGGGAGGTTGTCTTGTGTGGGCCTGACCTAATTGGGTGAGCTACTAGAAAGCCAGCAAGCCAGAGAGCGTTGCCTTTTGAAGTCAGTGAAATGCCAGTCATATTTTAAGAGGGTTTGAGAATGGACCACAAGGCAAAGAATTGTGGGGACTCCAGGAGGCAAAAGAGGCTCCTGGCTGACAGCCAGTGAGAAAGCAGAAACCACAAATCCTGTGGCAACAGGGAACTAACTTTTTTCAGTCATGTGTGTTCAGGAAAGGAACATTAACCAGTTACTTCCTAAGTCAAGGTACTGAGACACTCTGATCTGAGGGACCAGCTGTGTGGAGTCAGTCTCCCGACCTAGGAACACCATGAGAAAATAAATGTATATTTTGGACATTGTCTCTCTGGACATTGTATATTTGAACATTGTATACCTGGACACTGTATATTTGGGCATTGTACCTTTGGACATCAATGTCCAAGTCTGTGAACATTTATCACATGGCACTAGCAAGCTAACAGTAGCTAAGGCATGAAATAGTAGTGAGATGGGGGAAGGAAGGACCCAGGATGCCAGCAAAGAAGCTAAAACACAGGCTTTCCAGTCACTTTGCTGTGTAGTTCTTCTATGTGAGTCCGAGTTGGTCACTTACCCTCTCACCTGTTCTCACCTACAGAACAGATGTCATCACCACTACAACCCCATCATCACCCTGCCATCCCTCCACTCACCACCATTATCGCCCTCCTCTTCCCCATCTCCTTCCTTGTCATTGGTGTCTAAAAGCCACTCATGAGTGAGTACATATGATAATTGTCTTTCTGGGTCTGGGTTATCTCACTTAATATGTTGTTTTCTAGATCCACCCATTTGCCTGCAAATTTCAAGATTTTTTTCTGCTGTGTAGTACTCAAAAGTGACTTATAGACATAAAACAAAGAAAACCAGCCTGCAATTTGCAATCCTAGAGAACCTAGACAACAATGAAGACCCTAAGAGAGATATACATGGATCTAATCTACATGGGAAGTTAAAAAAGACAAGATCCTGAGTAAATTGGGAGCATGGGGACCATAGAGTGTTGAAGTGAAGGGGAGAGGCAGGGAGGGGAGCAGAGAAAATTGTATAGCTCAATAAAATCAATTAAAAATGTAAAAAAAAAGGAGAAAGAAATAACAAAAGTATTGAGTATACAGAGCAAATAGGATGATGTAATGAGCTGGATATATACCTAAAAATTTCTGAAATTACTGAAGAAAAAACAACAGGTGTTAATATTTGCAAACTTCTTTGTATGTATGACTCACACGCATTATAGCTACATAGGTACAGAAAGCTTTCCTGAGCAATTAATAAATAATCGAGAGAAACGACCAATCTCTCTAAAGATAATTGAAATGAATGCACCTAAATTGGCCTAGGGTACTTTGACTCAGGTGAATGCTGAAAACTGGTAAATATGTTACATATCTTCCCATCCTTAGTTATCTTTATTCTAAAAATTCTCCCCCTTAACTGCCTCTCGTGCATATGAATGTGGCTGGCAAGACGGATGCACATCCCTTAGGTTCTTCCTTTGCCCAGTGAACGTTTAGCTCACAGAGAGCAAGTTTTCTCACATAGCAAGGCTCGTGGTGGGCGTTCTAATGTGGCCTCTGTTCGTCCAGAATGAGCTGAAGAGTGACAACGCTGGGAGTGAGAGAGAGCTGGGGAGATGCCGTAGAAAACCCTTCTTTTCATGGCCGCTGCGCTGCTCTGCTGTTATTTCTGCTAGTCCTTCCTTTCTGTCTCACATCTCAGAGATGATGTTTACTGTTGTCTGACGGAGTGTCCTTCCATTTTGCCTTTGCTGTTGCTAACTGCCCACTCACTTTCTCCCCTTTGGAGTAATAAGTGGCAATTTGTTATCTACCTCCGTGCAGCGATTACGGTTTCCTATCGTTATTGCACTGCATCTGTTTCTCCCTTATACTCTATTTGACTTATGTGTATATGCTGTCTTTTTTTTTTAACATGAAGGAAACAGAAGCCATTTATGTGAATAATTACTCCAGCTTTTCAAAAGCAAGGAAGGAGCGCGTACTCTGAGTGTTTTCTGCACAGAAGTGCAGGTTAGAAAAACGAATTATAGCTACTGATATTTCTAATCAAATTTGAAAATCATGCTGGCACATGACTATACAAACTTAGCAAAGCATCTTGTATTTTGTTTGTTTGAGTTTTTGAGACAGAATCTCACTTTGTAGCCAAGGCTATCATAGAACGTACCACGCCTTAGACGTGAGGCAACTCCCTGCCTCAGCTTCCCATCTGCTGGGATTATAGGAGCCGCCATACCCAGCTTTATCAGAGCATCTTTATCACTCCTGTTAGAGCCGAAGCTGAAGTGCATGCTTCAGAAGGACAGAAAGGTATTTCAGAGACCTGGTGATGACAGTTCAGCTGGGATTTCTTTCTTTCTTTTTCCATCTTTAAAAATGTGTTTTTAAAAAAATCAGTTGTATACAGAAGTGTTTCCTAGTTTTAAATTCTCAAGACAAACACCCAAATGTCACCCACTGCCCACCCTGCTTCAATTACCATATTTCTGGTAACCATCCCATTTTCTCCTTACAGGAACTTAATGGCTCAGAACAGACTCTCTTACAGGATTTGCCATCACTGACAAACTCTTTAAAGTTCTAAAGAAGCTAGCAAGCAAGGGTCTTTCCCAGTGAACTTAATGAAAATCCCTATAGTGGCAGCAGCTTCCAGTGGTCACCCAGAGACATGTTTCAAATGCAAAATTTGTGCCTACTTATTGATACATAATATTGACACACCGGCTCCTTCTGGGATGGCGTTTTACCTTGGAGAGCCATGAGACAAAGAGAAATGCAGGCTGGAGTTCCTCTGTCACAGGAAAATTACATAAACCATGGCAACACAGTTATCCTGTGGCTTGTTCAAATAGGCATTTCCATCACCTGCCTTTTGAAAGGACATTTCTTCGGCTTCCTCTGGCAGGTGACCAAGTGTTCCTGTTAACCTTAGTTTGAGATCCTAAGTAGCTCTCTCCTGAACTGAAAATTCCTCTCACTTTTCTTATGTCTGCATTTTCCCTGCTGCTGCAAGAATTCTCCATTGTAAACAGCAACACAATGGTACCACACACTGCTAAAAGCTCTCTCCCAGCTGTAATTAGGAGATGGCAATTAAGAGTACACACGCTGGAGCAAGGGGAAAGAGGCTGGAAAAACTTGGGACTCATTCTGGGTCTCAGCCTCAGCTTCCTGATTTGGGTGTGGACGACTGATGCCAACTGCCGAGGGACACCACGAGGGTCAGAAGTGACCAGCCCAGTGCTTAGTGGAAGCCTCAGCGTAACCTTGGCTTTCAAGAAATCCTAGCTCTTAGCTATTGCTGAAATAGATATGATTGATTTAAAGTCAGTTTTCTTTTCTGAAAAGTGGAGAGCATCAGGACAAACAATCCATGTCATTTGGCTTCTTCTTCCATCAATGCGTCCTGTAATCCAGCTATAAAGCGACTGTAATTCATGGCTTCCCATGATTCCAAGTTATTTTATATTCCAGTGATCATCACCATTAGAAGAGTATTCCATTTTTGGAACCTGATTTTAAGGGGTTGACAGAATTGTCAACATAACATGGCCTAAAAGAAATACATAGACAATCAGATCAAAGAGATGCAGCCAGAAGAGACTCTTACTCAGAGCAAGAGAGGAAAAGTGTTCAGGGAAATTAAAGAGTCTGACAACAAATTAAATATAATCAGCAGGAACATTTTTATCCAGTGCAAGGTGCTTTGTGAGTTCTGATTCATTTTTTTTTTCAAAACATGCATTCATATGAATATCTTCACATTTTCTGGCTGGCTTGAGATGCACCATCTCTATCCACACTGCTTTTTGCCTTCAGTTACAGCAACTCACAGGGCCTTCTCTGCCTATCCAATCCTAAGCATTTGACCAAGGTTACACTTTCTTATTGATCTATCTACATACTTTTTCTGGGTCACAGTTTCACTCCTAGGAAATGTTTGTACATTCTCTGTCTTTCCCAACAAGACAGACACCGTTCAAGTGCAGGGCCCTTGTGCTGTTTGGAGGTGCAGTTCTGGTTCCCTGGTTAGAACCTAGAGTATTTCATACTGAATGCATGCTTCTGAAACAAAGCGAGGGTTTAAATGCCCAAGAATGAATGAATGAATTTTTCAGTGCTTGGGATAGAACCGAGTGCCTTGTGTATGGTAGGCAAGCATTGTGACCCTGTCTCTTCGTCTTTTTGTAACAAGGTCTAACAATGAATCATTGGCTGGCCTTGTTCTTAGGATTCTTCAGTTTAATAATTTGGGGGATAGAGCCTAGGGACTTTGGAATTCCAGGAGATGACTACATCTCCATCTTTCTTAAGAAATGTTTCGAAGTCATTCTCCTACTTTGTTAATTGTTAAATAATGCTATTCTTGTGGATTAAGACTTCTGAACAACTCTCTGGTCAGAGGGAGCTATTTAGTCACCAGCCTTTTCTATAGATAATGCATACAGTTTGCTCAGTGGAGGGTAAGGCAGACGCTAAACATATACTAATGACTATTATATGCATGATAGATTAAACTGTATTCTCTACTTAGAAATAAGAAGTAGGTGTACTATTCATAAGTGTATCTCTGTCCATGTCCCCTTTCAGTCTTAAGTGAATACACTGGGATTATAAATGTGTAAAATGGGAGGTAAGGAAGAGCAACTAGCTAGAGTGTGGTGCTGATCGGGGGTATAGAACATCTGTTATGCCAGATGTAAGTTGTGAAGATATGAACACAGGATCTAAGACTCAGGAGATGTGGGCTCCTAATTCAGCCCCACCACTGTGTGCTCCAAGTTAAATACTGCTACTTAATCTTCTCATTTTAAGTACTACTACTTAAAGTAGTAATGATTGAGTAATGCTACTACTAAGGCAACTTAGTTTCCTGTGTATAAATGGGAATGATGTGAACCCCCGTCCACCAACACAGCAAAATACTACGAACCGGAAACAAGTGACAACACACAATATATGGACACGCAGGAGCACACAGCTACTGAAGATAGGAGTCAGCACTGTGTCATCCCCCTGTTTATTCCTCCATGGGACAGAATGAGAGAGAGGGGTAAAACCTTGCAGCCATTTCAATATGCAAACCTCAGTCAGCTAAACCTTCGAGATTTTCACCCTACCTTCAGCAGCAGGTATAATGCCACAAACTTCCAACAGCCTCTTTCTATTTATTTAGAAGTGTAAATATAAATTACAGATCAAAAACATAAGGACTAAGACCAAGAGAAGAAAAAGAACCAAAAAGATGCTACCAATATATTTATATCTATATTAGAGTATGTTAACTAAACCAACACCAGAATCATTTTTACAAGCTATCTGCCTCCTTTCCTTTGCTCCCTTCTCATCTTGATTTCATCACAGATTTTCAGGCTTTGCAATTGTATTTTGCATATTAAATGTAAGTTATTTTAAAATGGAAATACAAGTAAACTGTACCAAAGCACTTGGTTCAACGAAAGATAAACTGTATCACTTAAATTATTATTATTATTTTACAGAAAGCTATTATGTAAATGTACAGGCTTCTCTATGTTTAAAGAGCTCAAGTCCAGCATGCAGAGAAAGGAATACATGCACATCTATCCAGCATGCAATGCTCACAGCAGCCTGGCTCTAACAGACAATCACATGCTCTCACTTAAAGGGCAACGAGGAAGCCATATGTCTGTTTTAGTGACTCCGTCTTGAGATGGTGTCCTCACTCCTTTTATTATATTTTCAAATAAATACATATGGGACCCGTCAGATGTCAACAGTGGCTCAGAAAAGAGTATGAATTAGTCACACTGGCACACAGGGCTAAAGAACAATGAGCAGTGCTCTGGAAGACCCTTGAATACAAGCCTATTTGCCTCTTAATCCAAATGAATAATTAATGATAATTATCATGCTGCAGTTATTATCTGTGATAATAATATATCCGTAAGGTGAATAAATTCAATCTGCTACTATGCAGAAATGGCAACTCATAATATTCTTAAGAAATACAGATATAATTATCAGTATTAATGGTCAAGGGGAAAAGGGATTTTTACGTAAGGAATTACAACAAAAGGTCTAATGTGAGGTAGAAATGGATCTCTCTGGCAACGGTTTCTCATGTAATCAACACTGTTATGGGCCTGCTGTGGTGACATCAGTTTCTTACTTTTGTGAATAGGAACCATTGAAGTAAAAGGCATAGCCATGCAGTGTGCGCTGATATCTGATGGCAACATTTTCATTACAACCCCGTGGCAAATGATGCCAGTTAACTGTAAGATCCTATAAAGGGCGCTTGAATATGCTAGGAGATCTGGGGGTGGCTGGGCTGCCAACTGGTCAACTGCCAACATTCCTGTCACTTAGAAGAAAAAAAATAAACAAAAAGAGAAACAAAATTAGGTGTGGAAAACTTATTGATGAGTGATGCTGATTCATGGTGGTTGTGGATGTGTTGTTTGTAAAATGCCCTCATTATTTAAAGTCTGCTAGTGATGTGGACTGCAGTCATAGCACATGATTGAATCTTCTGAATTCCCACCATCACTGAAAGGCTAGCTGCTTGATTGCTTTATTGTGTGTGTGCGCGGGTGTGTGAGTATGTGTGTGTGTGTGATATGTATGTGTATACGTGTGTGTGTGTTAGTGTATGTGTGCATCTCTGTGTGTGTGCAGGCACAAGGTCACACATTTATTCACATATAAAGAACCTTTCTAAAAGAGCAATCTGCCATCAGGTATATCAGAATATAATTTATAAAAAGCAAAAATTATTTAACTTCCCACTTATAACTTTTTTAAGTTATACAAATAGTACAATAGTACACACCCACATAGATTACACTCCACTTTTGGTACAAAGTGTTCCCATCACTCCAAAGGTCTTTAACAGTTATGTGCAACCTGTCCTTCCTCTCTCTTATAATTATTTTATGTCCTTATAATTTTGTTTTCTCAGAATATCATGCAGATTAAATGCATTTTCTGAGACTGATTTCTATTTTTGTATATTGTTTTTAAGATTCATCCATACTGTCATTTGTATTATTAATTTGCTGCCTTTTCATTTCCAAAGTAATATTCATTCTTCAGTTTTATTCTATTCTGCCTACTTATTCATTCAGTATTTCCCATGAATTTGGATTGCTTCCAAATTCTTTAAATTATAAATAAGGCTGTCATTAAAATTTGTCTATAGGCCTTTTAGTAGACATATCTTTTCATTTCTCTTGAATAAAATACCTATAAATGTGATTCATAGGTCAAAAGCATGATTAATAGGTAAGCACAATTAAAAATATTTATTTTCACTTATGTGTATTTTTGTAATTTTGCTGATTATGTGTCTGCTTGTGGGATTCCCCTCTGTATGCTGTGAATATCATTGGTTACTAAAGAAGCCATTTTGGGCCTGTGACAGAATAGAGCAGAGCTAGGTGGGGAAAACTAAACTGAATGCTGGGAGAAAGAAGAGCGGAGTCAGAGAGAGAAGCCATGGAGCCGTCGCTGGAGACAGACACACCGGATCCTTGCAGGTAGGCCACGAGCCTCATGGTAAAATATAAAATAATGGAAATGGGTTAAATTAAGGTGTAAAAGCTAGCCAATGAGAAGTTAGAGCTAATAGGCCAAGCAGTGATTTAATTAATACAGTTTCTGTGTGGTTATTTTGGGGGTCTGGGTAGCTGGGAAACCACCAAGTGGCCTCCTACTACAAATTGGCATTCCAACACGGTCCACTATATCCATGTAAAACCTGAGAAAGCTTAAAAAGAAACTCTAGACACGAACAAACCAAAGTTTAGCAGCACTTTTTTTTCAGCTGGTGGCATGCTGCAGCTCCTTTAAGAGAGGTCATCCTGATTCAGTGGTAATAGCAAATAAATAAATAACAAAAATGCATGGGTTTCAAATGATGGCTTCCTGGGCTGTGCTGCCAGCATGAACTCTGGCTCTTTCAGGAGGCCAAACACTTAAATGGTTTTGGTGGGTGCTTGTGTGCCCAGGTGCTTCTGTGCCCACTCAGGGTCCTGAGCAAAGTAGCTGAGACCATGCCCATGGCTCAGTGCTCCCTGCATGGGCAGGCAGTGGAATCAGGTCTACTAGCTGTGCACAGGCAGGAGAGCATGGTGGATTCCTGCCACCGTACACAGAGATATTTCCAGACCACACATTGCACTGCATGGCAGATTTAGCTATTGCTCAGATAAAAAGGGTTTATGTGCTGCATGTTCCTTCTCAGAGTTAAACTGCTGAGTGCGGCTCCTACCTGGCAGTCCAAGAGCTGGTGATAATGGTACTTCCACTATTTTGAAAAGCAGAGAGAGATGGAGCCAGCACCCAGGGCCGCTTCACTGTGACCAAGCTGCTTACCATTTAAAAGGTTCTCTAGGACAGAAAAGGAGTACAGATACACAATAGGACGTATTCAGACATAAAAGCCCTCTAAATGGGTCACATTGTATTTAAAAAGTGTAAGTAGGCTTGGGAGAGAGAAGAAAAAGAGTATAAAGAGTCATAAAGGAAGTAAATGGTTTAGAAAGAAAATAAAACAAAGCCTTTAAAGAGAGACAGTCAAAGATTAAAGGAGTAAAGATAATAAAATAAATATTAATAAATAATAGAGTAAAAAAATAATAAGCCACATAAAGATGAAATATACACAGAGAGTCTGGATTATGTATATTATTCTGTTTTCTTTGGTTTTTTTTGACTGTGAAGGAGCTAACTAATCAACATATATACTTTAAAGGTATCTTGTCTTCAGAATTTGAATTTATGGATATGTTGCTTTGGAAAGAGGTTCTTCTTTTGTTTCCACAGAGGATAAAAACCAATGGAATCCTTCTAGACTAATGTGGTTTGATGGACCAAGAACCCCTGAAATGTCACCATGAATAACCCCCAAAATGCTTCACCCAACAAAAAGCAGGAAGCATTTTGTAGAGAACTATGCCCAAATACCCTAAATGATTGTTTATAAATGTTTGCTTACATTTAAAGGGGGATATGATATAGAGATCAATACTTTGCATTGGTATGGATCTTGGTTTATTGATACATATTTAAGGCCAATTTTGTTATATGTATATTTCTGCTCTTTATTAAGGTATTGTGTTTGTACAGCTCATTTAAAAATGTAATGTATAATTAAAAATATAGGTTAATAGATAGTCATTCATAAGTTTCAAGCTTATAGTCTTGCTAGTTAAGTTTTCTCAATATATAGAGATATATTTTAGTTAGTTAGGCATTCTTCAAACCTATCAAAGACTAAAGAATATGGCATTTAAAATGTTTTAAGAACTTAAGACTTTTCATGACAGTGAGACACATCTGTTCCTGGCAACACCAATAACATCAAGAGGAAGATGGGCACCGAAGAGGCTCCTTATGGAGTTGGTTAGCCATTTGGGCAAGAAACTCTTCTTTCCTGCACTGCCAGATGGAATGCTGTATGAACTGGACTAACAGGTCCCACAGAAAAAATGGCTGCTGAACTTGCCTAAAGATAAGACAGTCCTTTGGGGTTCCTGCTACATAAAAGAGTTTGCCAGACATTCTGCAGGATGCAGAAGAAAGCAACTGTTGGACTTTGCCATTACAAGACAGGACAGATCTTCAAATTTCCTGCTTCATAGAAAAATTTTCTAGATATTATGGGCCCATAGGCTGAAGATGGATGCTCCAATAATACAAAAGAACTTTGGGTGACTGTCCAGGTAGCAAGATGTCTCTGTCAAGTCTAGAGTTTTGGAAGTTGCTTACAATGTACTTCCTGTTTACTTAGGTAATATTATATCCTTCTGGAGTATTTGATGGAGTTGAAGAATAGTTATAATTATAGTTTTCCTTAGTTATGATAAAAGATAAAGTAGATATAAATATAGTAACTGTAATTCTTGCTTGATGCCTGTTTTGTATATATAATTTTACTATGTTAAAATTAAAACCTTCCTTTTCATTTAAACAGAAAAGGGGAGGTGATGTGGGATTCCCCTCTGTATGCTGTGAATACCATTGGTTAATAAAGAAGCCATTTTGGGCCTGTGATAGGATAGAGCAGAGCTAGGTGGGGAAAACTAAACTGAATGCTGGGAGAAAGAAGAGCGGAGTCAGAGAGAGTGGAGCCACCACTGGAGAGAGACATGCCGGAACCTTGCTGGTAGGCCATGAGCCTCATGGTAAAATATAAAATAATGGAAATGGGTTAAATTAAGATGTAAAAGCTAGGCAATAAGAAATTAAAGCTAGAAGCCCAGCAGTGATTTAGTTTCTGTGTGGTTATTTTGGGAGTCTGGGTGGCCGGGAAATGAACAAGCAGCCTCCTATTACACTTGTGTGTCTGTGCGCATGAGTGTCAATGCCTGTGGAGTCCAGAAGCAGTATTATCCCCCTGAAGCTTAAGTGGCAGATTGTTTAAGGTGATGTGGGTGCTGGGATGTGAACTCAGGTCCTTTGCAAGAGCAGTATATGCTCTTTGCTGCTGAGCCATCTCTCCGACCCCTGGTGTGACACTGTAAGACCTTAGATAATAGCCATGCTACTTTCCAAAGAGTTTGAAGCATATTTCCTTGCAGCAGCAAGAAGATGGTTTCAATTGCTCTACTACTTCAGCGGCACATGGTGTTGACAGTTAAATTATCTTTCCATTCTCATTAGTCTATAGCCATATCTCCTTGTTTTGATTTAAATCTCTATTGACCACAGTGGCAAGTATCTTTCTTCATGTGATCTTTTTAAATCACCCATAAATATTGCTTAGTAAATTGCTAAAGTATTTTTACATTTAAAAATACCTTGAGCAGTACATCTTCTAACTATTGCGTTGGGAGACATTTCAACTTATTTTTAGATGTCTGTCTTTTAACAAACGTGTTTTGCAAATGCTTTGCCCTCTTACAGGGTTTATATTATAAATTTGAAGGCAGGGTTCTCCAAAGGGCAAAGTTTGCATTGTAATTACTGTGGAGTGGTAACTTACTCTTCGAGCTTTTGCCCTTCACAATGAATTTTAAATTATAAAGGATAGACTCCCTAAAGATATACCATTTTACCACCCTCATGCCTTAGTTTTCCTTTATATGTGTTGTTTAACAGTACTGTACTTAAGGAATTTAAAGTGGCTTGACAAGCCTGAGATAATGATGTGTACTATTGGGGCCAGAATATCATGGTTTTGGCAGATTTTATTTAGATAATTATCCTAGTTTAAGACAAACTTTATTTAATGTGTTTAGCAAAACTGAAAGTTCATTTTAGAGGCCTGGAGTAGCTGTCCCAAGCACTTGCTGCTTTTGCAAAGGACCTCCTGGGTGTGCTTCTCAGCACACCACATGGCAGCTCTCAACCCATTGTAACTCCAGTTCCAGGGCATCTGGTCTCCTCTGTTGGTTGCTGCAGGGATTGTACACATACATACATGAAGGCAAACACTCATACACACAAAACACACATAAATAAATCTTAAAAGGTTCATTTTAGCATTGCTTATGGTAGCATTTCAAATTGAACCACCATTCCATTGAAAAGCCCTTGAAGCAAACTAAGGTATTGTATTGGCTATCTCCTGTTTAAATATCATCACCTTTACAGGACAAACATTGCTTCCCCTCCCAAATATTGTTTCAATAGTTTATAAATCAGTACAGCATCTCAAGTAATAAGGAACCAACTAAAAACTAGTTGAGAAATTGGGAGAAATCTCCTGCTTGTTTCTTTCTTAGAGATGTGAAAATATCTAATTTGAAGGAAAGCCAATTGTCAGAATCAATTATTCAGTAATAATCAAAGCCCCCAAATGTTTCCTTATGTGTAAATATTATGCCTCACACTAAAATAGGGCTTCAATTTTATTCTCCCAAAAGCATGATATTCCACATGGGAGTCACACGCATCTCTGCCTTTGCTGGCATTTCCATCACCATTATGTCTGGGTTCTGGGTCTGCCCTTCCTTCTGCTATTCTCTTACAGAACTGTACACAGGGCAGAACTATCCCATAATGATATGCTTGGTGTGGGGAAAATTTCCTTTTGCCTAAGTTTTGAATTGTTTTGTTTAAGGGACAGTGCCATGTTACTAACTCACTATTCTGCTGTTGCTCATCAAGAACCTCTGATCATTTCTGGTTCGCATACCCTTGGAGGGACCACATCGCAATACAGGCTTTCTTTTCAGTTTGTACCTTTGCGCACTGAACTCCTTCTCGGTTCATCTTCCCTTCTCTCAATGGGGCCAGTCTGAAATGAGATAATGAGTTTCAATGTCTAGAAGGACTTTGTAGGTTGGCAAAATTCCCTTGATTTTGCTTTTTGTTTTTTCTTCAGTGCAGTCTTTTTGTAACTGAAAACCCAATCTGCAAACAAAAGAAAAAGGGAGGGGAAGCCTAGAGAAGTTGCAGGTACTGCTTAGGGGCAATGGAAGTGGGGAGATGGAGTCAGCCCCTGAGACAGCAGCATTGTACTATAGGTGCAGATGCCAAACAGACTGCTGGGAACAGAAAGGAGGATTTGGGGAACCAAAATGCCCATGACATTGAGGTGTCTGCAGACAAACATATTGGGTAAATCATCTCTTTGTATTATTAGATATTTCCCAAATTATCACTTCTAGGCAAACAATGGTTTATGTTTCAGACATAGACTTGTGTAGCATATCTAAATCTAATGTTAATTTAAACTATTAAGACTAAATGATGTTAATGGTATTTCCTCAATTTATCTGGAAAATGCATGATATTTCTGAAAATCTGATGAGATGAAGACCTCAATTTACAAATATGAAATAGTATGGAAGATAGTAATATTGTGATGCTGACGATTCAGTGTTTTACGCTTTGAAGCAAAGGGTTGAATCTGACCTCTTATGTTTTCTTATATGGGGGAGAGCATTTGTGACCAAATAAACTCCAAAAATGCTGAGCAAAGGATAGTGGGACAGGTGTAGATTTGAAATAAGTCTATGAAAGGAGACTTGCACAGTTTCAAGGCAGATGGGGTCCCAGCACTGACAGGAGGAAATGGATATGGGGTTGCAACCCCCAAATCAAGAACCTATTTGCAATTGATATCAGCTCAAAGGGAAAATCAAGTTTTCCCAATAGAGTGTCACTGGGATATCATCCATATTCCAGGACAGACCCTATACTTAGGAGTAGTTGACCAACACAAAACGAATTCCATGGTATCCTTCTTAGGGCTTTATATTTCATTTTGGCAAGTTTTTTGTCTTACTATTTTTTTGTTTGATTTTCACTTTTGTATTCTTATGATTTGTTCTCTGAAAGGCTGATAGAGAGAAAGAACATGAAGTCAGTTGGGAAGAGAATACAGAGACCCACAGACAGACATTATGCAGAATGAGAGCCCTAAATGGGATGTCTCCATCAAATTCCTCCCGTCAGGGCTCCGGAACCCCTCAGAAGAGGAGGCAGAAAGGGTGTGAGAGCCAGAGGACACTGAGAAAACATGGTTCTCTAAACAAGCATGATCAAAGCTCATATGAACACGGAGACCATGTTCATGAGGCAGTAAGCTCAGGGCCTGCACGGGTCTGCACCAGGTCCTCTGCATGTGTATTATGGCTTCCACTTTAGTGTTTTATGGGATTCCTGAATGTGACTAATTCTGAGTCTCTGATTCTTGTGCCTTTTTTTTTTTTTAGCTCTTTTCCTTCTGTTTGTTTGTCTTGTCCAATTCTGATGTGCTAGTTTTTGTTTTATCTAAATGCTATGAATTATATTATATTATTATCTCTTAGAAGCCTGTTTGAGACAGAAAGGAAATGGATTCAGATAGGACAGAAGCTGAGGAGAAACTGGAAGGAGTAGCAGGAAGGGAAACTGTAATCAGGATATATTATGTGAAAAAAAATTCATTTTCAATGAAAGGAAAAAAAGGAAAAAAATATGGCAACACCCTGCCCCCAAAATCTACACACACACACACACACACACACACACACACACACACACACACACACGGCTACAATATTGGCATCTATTTTGGGAAAAGGAAATGGTATAATATAAAAAGCACAGTAGCACACATTCCAAGGGACATGTCATATTTTTCTATGTAATGGCCTGGAGAAAGTTGACTGAGTTTTGACTTTCCCCGTAGTTGCCTTGAGACAAACTAGTGATCTGTACGTGAGCTTTTCTGTCTTTCTTCTTGTCTCCTTTCCTTTCATCTACCCAGACCTACTTATTACCATTCTTGAGCTGTGTGTACTCTGCTAAGAATTCACTGGACTGTGGTCTGCTCCCCTTCCTAGGATTCTATACTGGAGTTCTTTCTGTTGGCTCAGCTAAGTGAGTTTGACCTGTGGTTCACAATCAGCAGTCCTAGCTGATGGAAGCTAGTATAATTTTTATAAACACGCATACTGTCAGACTCTTCACCTGCTGTGCTTGCTATTTTGAGATTTTCAGATTTTCTGCATGAAAGAAATGTTCGGTGATTGGATTGTGATTTGGGTTTGCACATATAGTGTCCATGCATCTACTTATATATACATGGCTAACTATGTAAGGCAGTAGAAGAAACACATGACATCCAAAATCATGAAAAAGCACATTTTCAGTATAATATCTATCACATGATATTTAACACCATGGTATTATAGTTTGAATCTGAAATGTCCCCACAGGCTTATTGAATACTTGTTCTCAAGGTAGTAGTGTTGATTTGAAAGGTTGTGGAAGGAGGTGGGGCTGAGCTAGTGATGTAGGCCCTAGGGGTGGACTTATAGTTATAGCCTCTGATTTCTGTTGTTATCTCTCTGCTTCCTGGCTCTCCATGATGTGAAGTCTCCCTGCCAGGAACTGGGCTGCTCAGCCACACCTTCCCAGCCATGCGGAACTGAAACCTTCTGAAACCACAAGCCCAAATAAATAATTTCTTCATAAATTTGTTTCTGTATGGTATTATGGTCACAGTGAGGCAGAGGCCATGACAGTGCATAATAAAATATCCTGGAGAAAGCAGAGCAATAGAGAATAAAGTCAGTGGGCAGGAAAGGGACTGCAGCCTTTCTTTCTTATGAACTAGTCAGGTGACTCCATCCTGCAGACTCCACCCCAAAGGTGACCTTCTAGGTACTAGAACTTGGAACTGGTTCTAGAGAAATAGTGAGCCCAGATATTAATTGAAGCTAAGTAGTTTTGGAAATGCCTGGAGTCCCATAAGTTTCATAGATGGCATTTGTTAGTTCATAGAGTCATTCATTGATGAAGAGTATTTATCTTTTAAAATATCCATGTATTATAGACACAGAGACTAAGGACATTGGGAGCAAAAAGAAGATTGCAATCATCTAATTAAAAAGATCTCCCAAGGTCATTCCTGAGGAGACTGGAATTTGGTATGGATTTGGCAAATGAGAGAATCTGAAAGGTGGAGGACTGTGTTGTAGTTGAAAAGGCCAAGCGTTGGATTTCCAAGGTGTGGGGTGGATTTACTTATGGATGTGGGCAGATGAGAACTCTGTGCATGCTACTCACCTACCTCCAAAACTCCCCAGTAGTTAACACAATGGGATTTCTAGTATGGGACCATGGTCTGTATTCTGTCAATTATATTTTAAATAAAGGCTGATTGGCCAGTAGCCAGGCAAGAAGTATAGGCGGGACAACCAGACAGGAAGTAGAGGTGGGTCAAAGAGAACAGGAGAATTCTGGGAAGAGGATGCAGTGTGATGAGGCCAAAGAAAAAGCAAGATGTGATTGCCTTGCTGAAAAAGGTACTGAGCCACGTGGCTAGCATAGACAAAAATAGTGAGCTAATATAAGTTATAGGAGTTAATAAGAAACCTGAGCTAATGGGCCAATCAGTTTATGATTAATGTAGACCTTTGTGTGATTTCTTGGGACTAAACGGCAGGGGGACCTGGTAGGATAGGAACCTCAGTCAACAGCTCTCTCTTCCTTCTTATCTAGAAACATTCTGGTCAGAATACTGTGCCCTTAGTTCTTTATTGGCATTATCAACATTTTTACATGTTCATAACATTTCTAATTAAGATATGTAAAACTCAAATATAATACAATATTAGCACATACTATATGATATCCAAATGAGTCAGAAAATACTTATGTTATTAATGTAATATGATTATCTCTTTCGAAGATTGATTTTTTTTATCACCCAGGCAAGATTCCAAAATGCCTTAGATTCATAAGTTTATATCTTATGAGTATAGCACTTTCAGGTATATATTATCTTCTTAAAACGTTACACCTGAAGCTGTCACTTGTTACCTCTCCTCCATTTTGTTCCTCAGAGGTCTGGTTATAGAAAGCTAAGAGATTTGGCTCAGAGGTTAGACAGGAACATTACACACTGATACTCCACACAGAATATTATGATGGGCTGGCAAATGTGAACCCAACTTATAGCACAGAAATGTCTGTAGAAATCTGCTATCTGTTCTAATGGTCCTGAATGTCACATTTTTCTTTTCTTTTAAAACAAACAAATGATCAAACAAACAAAAACACAATGGGTTTTTAATAACTTTCAAATACGTATTTGCAACATCATATGACCCTGGGAATTAATACTCAGTGCAATGGGTTGTCCCATTTCCTGTCTCAAGCGATAGTCTCTGTCTGTCACCAAGCTCTCTGTCACTGATGCTCTTTTCTTTCCATACCCCCTTTCCTTCTTCATTGTGATCCTGTCATCTGAGGATATCTAACCTGCTATTGTCCCACACAATCTTCTCCTTTCTCCCCATCTTTATTCCTCCACTCATTTCCCTTTGGTTCTCCTGATTTTATAGACCCTGCACTCTGGCTTTCTCATCACTCACTAATTAGCATGTCTCCATGGTAACAGACAGTTGCAGAGCTGGCATCATTCTCCATACCAGCGACTGCTGAGCAACCTCTGGGCCTGACAAGGAGGGGCCTTGACCTGATTAAAATAGGAAGACTTTTCTCTTCTTGGCAGGAGAAGATCCATACCTTTCAGAGAAGGCCCTGTTTCCTAAGGGATGTAATATGTCAATTTGCTTGAAAAGGAGTATATGCTTGGACTCAGCCATGCAAAAATCAAAGTATGAAATAAACAGAAAAAAATATTAAAGAAGACATAGGAAAAATATCTAATTCTGACAGCGGCCTCCTGGTTTGTAAAGATTAGTGGCTCTTTGATCCGAAGGCTGGTATGAAGGAACTGGTAGTAAATATTTGGTCACATTTCTTTTCTTTTACATATGCAGTGTTAAGTGTGCCTCATGGGACTTCATTGATAGTAGAGAAGACTGCCTTATGAGATTCATTTTTACTTATTTATTTGGATGTTTCCTGTCTTCTGCCTGCTTTCAACCCATAACCGTATGCTTACAAGCACCTCTAATGGTTTAATTATTAGAAGTGTTTACTTTGGCAAGTTTACCTTTGACAAGTTGTGAGGGTGTTTCCTACACGTTTTCCTATGGCTGATCTGTTAGGAAATAACTGGGTAAGTATCCATCATGTGTTAGGCTTTATCCTAGGTGTGTGTTATTGAGATTCACGAGGTTGATTGATGTTTACAAGCTCAAAAATTTAGTAAGAACCTAGACTCCTACATACCTGGAAAGACATCTGGGAACACAGAGATAGCATATTGGTTAAAACCACTGACTGCTCTTCCGGAGCTTCTGGGTTCCATTCCCAGCACCCGTATGCTAGTTCACAATGATCTGTAACTCTAATACTAGGGGATCCGGTGCCTTTCTCTGGCCTCTGAGGGCAACAGGCATGCACATGGTGCACAGTCATGCATGCTGCCAAAGCACCAATACACACTGAGTAAAAATAAATAAATATCTACTAATATATGCTTCATTTATGATTTACTCTATGAAGATACTTGGATGAAGATTAGGAAGCAATATATATGAAAAATTTCACCCTTCTGTTTTTATAGGACAACTCCAATCATTTGAGAAAAGGATGATGTTGAAAGATATAGAAGCTTAGAAATGAAGATGTGAAGCCACAGGTGACTTCCTCTACTGTGAAGGAATGAAATGTTCAGTTATGTGGGGATCCCACAAGAATAGGTGTTTACTGTACAAAAGCATATAGGTCATAATATAAGTACTATATAACCTTTATTGGAAACATTTGACCCTCATACTATAAATCTGAGTTATGGTATCTTTGCTTGGCAGATGAGTAGGGAAAATATATCCCCTTTTCCAAATTTAAGTGAGATATTATTAATTACTACATGGCATCCTAGAAATTTCATGTATGAAAATTGCCACAATACCAAGGTGAAATAATTTTTGAAGTTTATTTATTTTTGTAAGAGAGCGAGAAAGAGAGAGAGCACTCACACCTGTGTGTTTGAATTGATATCTGCGCAGCACGTGCATACAGAAGCCCATGGAGGTCAAAAAGTGTGTCAGACCCTTTAGAACTGGAGTTATGGCTGCTTCTGAGTCTTCATATGTGTACTAAAAATTAAAATTGGGGTCTTTGAAAAAGCTGCCGGCATTCTTTTTTTTTCAAAAGGTGAGGTGGGATTTATTTTATTTTACTTAACTTTTTTAAATTTATTCTTCTCTCAATTGCAGTTTCTTCTCCCTCCACTCTTGCCCCTCCCTCATTTTCCAGTTCCACACCTCCTCCATTTCCCTTCAGAAACGAGCAGGCCTCCCAGGGTTACCACCGAACACTCTATAATAAGTCACAGTAAGACTGGGCATAAACCTTCACATCAAGACTGGATGCATCAACCCAGCAGGAGAAAAGGGGTCACAAAAGCAGGCAAAAGAGTCAGAGACACCCCGACTCCCACTTTTAGGAGTCCCACAAACATAGATGCAGAGGACCTAGCTCAGACCCAGACAGGCTCTGCGATTGCAGCTTCAGTCTCTGGGAGCCCCGATGAATCCTGCTAGGTTGATCCCGTGGGCTGTGTGATCGTGGAGACCTCTGCCCCTTAGCTGCTGGCCCACCTTGCTGGTCCCTGGAGAGCTTATGACCAACTGGCCTCTCCTCAGAAATTTGTGCCAGCATGGACATCATTGCAGAATCTCTACACCTGCAGAGTATCCACTTATCCAGTTTCCAGACTACTACCAGATGCTGCATTTCATCTTTTTAAAATTTGAATTCATTATTTTGAAACTCTATTTCAGAGTTTTTGAGAAGGGGAGAGACTTCATGTGAGGGTGGAATGACTCAGAAGGTTTCATCACAAACTGTCCTGGCAAAGCTTTACTCCACAGGGAAAAGCAACAAGAACAGTTGGCATGCAAGCTTGAGGACAAGGCGTTTGGATCTCCAGCATCCGCAAAAATGCTAGAATAGCGCGGCTTCCACCTGTCCTTGCAGTACTTGGAGGCAGAGATGGGGAGTCCTGGACTCAGGCAGACCAGAGACTAGCTGTGTCAGGGAGCTCTGAGGAGAGAGATCTTGCCTCAGTAAATAAAACAGAAAGCAGCAAAGGGAAGTGTGAGCCCTGGCCTCTACAAACATGTGCACAGTACTGCCTTCCACACACATGAGCACACTACTGCTTTCCACATACACGTAAACACTACTGCCTTCCACACACACGCGCACACGACTGCCTTCCACACACGTGCACATACTACTGCCTTCCACACATGTGAGCACACTACTGCCTCCACACACACATGCGTACACGACTGCCTTCCACACACATGCACACACTACTGTTTTCCACACACATGCACACACTGCTGTCTTCCACACACATGCACAAACTACTGTCATCCACACACATGCACAAACTACTGTCATCCACACACATGCACACAATAATGTTGTCCACACACATGCACACACTACTGTATTCCTTTTGCAGGCACTACCATTGGCCTTTGCAGTCCCATGACCCTCACTCTGTTCTTGTGTTACTTTTGCGGAACTATTTTCCTCCTCTTCATACCTCGATTCTCCAAGACTGATGGACTTTGTACCCAAGTTGCTGTTGTGAATTTCTCCAATTTTTCTAAAATAAATAAATAGCTAGCTTCTCACTTCTTCAACCTCTCTCAATACTTGCATGATTTACAAATGAGCAAATATTCCCCTTAGAATGTTATTCTCAAAATCAACCTTTAGTTTAACTAAACAACGATCAACTTACAACTCAAAGTTAATTTAAACTAGGTGTACTATGCTTGCCATTCATACCAACAAGATAGCTGACATTTATGGGGCAAAGGTGCTTTTGCAGAATGGCTTCCATAGGCCAATTGCTAGTGTCAAGTGCTTTTCATATATCTTGGTCCAGGCTGTGAGAATACAGCTCAAAGACCTCTTTTAGCAGCAAGTGCTCTATCACCGCTGTGCCTGGAAATCCATCATGGGTGTTGTAAGGAGGCTACCCTCCCACAAGGTGCTCTAGCTAATAATTAAGTACAGCATGGATGCTTTAGTGGGTCTGCTCCTGGGAGATGGAGGGCTCTTTGACCAGGGCGCAACTTGAGAAGGACCCACTGCGTTTTGTAGCTTTCCTAGACCCACAGCCAAGAGACTTTCGCTGAGCTTTGCTTTCTCTTTCATTCACAGAGGCCAGATGGCCATGCCATCTGATGGCTCTGCCAACTCCTCTGTTCCCGCCGTGTCTGCCTCACAGGTGTTTCCCCAAATGAACACTTTGGACGCCTTTTTACTGGAGGTGTTAAACCATCACATCATCTAATTTAGCCTTGCCAACCTTGGGAGCTACTTAGGATGGTCAGAAACTGAGGCTTAGGGAGTTTAGAGTATTCATGCATCACCCAGAGGACAGGAGACAGGTTTCTGCTCCCACGCCAATTGATACTTCCGTTGTACCTCTCTGTAGAGTTCTCGTTTCTATTTATTGATACTTTATGATTAGTTCCCCTGTTGATATTTCATTATCAAAAAGGGAAGCAGGCAAAGTCATTCTAAATCTACTTAAACTCTTGTGGAGGCAGACAGTTTGTGTACTCTGCTCTCCCTTTTAACAGACTTTTACTTCACCTACGTTACTAACAGGGTAACAAGAATGTGTTTTTCTTTATTTTTTCTAACAGCCCATTCTAGGCTAATAAGACCTGCAGGTGCTACATGTATATATATCTCAGAGATGGCATGTGAATTCCCGACACTCTCTAGGGAGCTTGAGGTCTAGGAACCAAGGAAGAGATCACAAGGAAACAACTATCCAGTTTCCAAGCACCGAGTGTGTATTGTCAGCCAGCTTCAGCCTTATTTAAAAGGCAGAGCTTCTCGTTTGGATCAGGCAGCTGTGCGAGCTTTCCGAAGGCAAGGAGGTGCATCCCGCTCCCATGGATAAAAGGCTGGGTGGGGAGCCAGGCTGCAGGCTGCTTGTGTTACACTGGAGGCCAGCAGCCAAAGCCATGGCAGCCAGCTCCAGGGAAGCCTGAGCAATTGGAACTGACTCCTAACGAATCAAGAACCCAGTGGGAAGTGTGGAAAACAAAGGGAGACTTCCTTTTTGTTCATCCTCTTCCCTTTTCATTCCTGGCAACGAAAGGCACAATTTGCTATAATTCATTCTCAAACCTGGTGAGAGTTCAAGAGGACAAGGAGCCGGAGGACCTGCACCCGAGTGGCTTCTTGGAGAATGCTGTGTCTAAGATCTTTAGTGCAGGAGAACACCGAGTTTCCCTCTGTACTTTGCAGGGTTTCCTTTCATGTAATTAGGAAACCTGATCCTTCCCAGCGCTGTGACACCAGTGCAGTGGGTGCTCCAAGGAGATGCGCAGACCCTGCCGCATGTGCGTTCTCTTTGTTCCTCCGGCCAGGACCCCAGTAGTCAGTGCGTAGCTTATTTCCCCAGGACAGACCTCCTGTAGAATCTTAGCTATTGACGGAGCCTCTCCTGGGTGGTCTTATTTTAAACAATGCTTTAACTCCACAGTGTTCAGCTTGCTTCTCCTGCCTCATCTCCTGTGTCTTCTTCACATCAAGCTCTCCGCAGAGCTAAGCCTTTTTCACTCTGTAGCTTTCGCTGGCACACTTTTGTAGGGACAGTGTCTTCTTCTGGCGCCAGCCTTCCGCCCCTCATGCATTCTATGATTCTGACCTAAATGATGCGTAATAATTCTATTATTCCTGAGTTGCATCTTCCTCCATGGAGTCTTTCCCAAACTTGGAAACTTGTGTTACTGTATTCTCTGCACTTTGTGAAGACATTGTCGAGCTGTAATTAACAATATTTTTCTATGTACACACACATTCAAATTCAACTACTTTTCTCTGAGTGACTATGAAATGGTCACTTTTGAATTATTACGATTATGAAATGATCGGCTTTGAAAATTTTATGCATAGCGTTTGAAAAATAAATTTTACAAGCACAGTGTGAAGATGATTTCTTTGGGTTGAGATAGATTACTATTTCATTCTGATATTATTGAACTAGTGATTCTTTAAAAAGTAGTATGACCATACAGGTGAGGCACATTTTTAGTTACTGCTTATTAAGCAAAATCCTGTTATATAAGGTTTCTGATTTCCTGAGAATTTTGAAAGACATTCTGGGAAGTTGTATGGATCTTTCTAGCTGCTGGGCCTCTGTCCCTGGAGGGCATGCATGGACAGTAATGTGTTTCACAGGTCTTTCCAGAAGCTGCATTTTTTGATACAGGTACTGTGAGTTCAGGGGTCTTCATGGTCAGTAGGTCACACACTCTACCTGGACTAGGTCTCAGGCATTTTTTACTGGTGGTTAACAATATGGCTTCGCAACGCAAACTCTGTTACTATACTTTGCTTACAGGAATTTTGTTTCAGATTTTATATAAGGCTCTAAGTCATGAGAAATAAGTAGGTGGTCTACTCCATAAAACATCAATAATAAATACGGTCTTTATTTGTTTTTAGCAATACAGCTACCAAAACCAACATCTTTTGAAACTGATAGTCCTGTTTTTGACTGATAACTCAGACCACAACCTATTGACCAAATCGATCTTTTTTTCCCTTTATTGTTTCCTCCAATGTAATATCCCTATTTAATATTTGGGAATTTCATACAATGCACCCTGATCACACTTGCTTTCCATTCTTCCTAGGTCTGCCCTCTCACCCTTGCATCCACCCCCAAAATGAAAAAAAAAAAACCCAAACCATACCAAGTCCATTTTGTGCTACCCATATATTCAATGGAGCATGGTCAAACTCACAGTGACCAGACTCTTAAAGACAACCGAATCTTCCCCCATTTCCTCGCCAGAAGCCATCAGTCGTGAAGAGCTGTACCTCAGTATCTTTGTCACAATTTTTAAGGACTCCCTTCAATAGCTTTCTGTCTGGACTGTTTCTTTTTGGGGGGAGGATGAGGAGAGAGTGCCACAGAAGCCTTCAGAGTCTCTCATTCTCAGTTGTTGACTGTATAGTAAAAGTTTTCTTGCCCCTCACAGCCAGTAGCAGAATAACAGTGAACACCAACATGCTTTCCCTCCATCATGTCAGCAAACGTCGTGGACATCAACACAACTCCCAAGAGCAGCACAGAGCGTGGACCTCAACATGGCCTCAGGTATCCGCATTGACCACAGACATCAAGGTGGCCCCAGGTGGCAGTATGGATCATGGTTATCCACACGGCCTCTGGGAGCAGCATGGACCACAGACATCAACATGGCTTCAGGTGACAGCATGGATCACAGATATCAACGTACATGGCATTTGACAGCAGCACAGGCCACGGGCATCCACATGATCTCTAGTGGCAACATGGACCATAGACATTATCATGGCCCCAGTGGCAGCATGGATCATGAATATCCACATGGTCTCTGGTGGCAGCAAAGATCATGAACATCAATCAGCATGTCCCCCAGCTGGAGCCAGGATCACAGATACCAGCATGGCCGTTGGTGGCAGCATAGACCACGGAGATCGTTTAAGGAGGCTTAACCCAGAAAATGAACCACTCATCACAGATATCTTGTTCCTCAGAGCCAGGGTGATCATGTGGCTGAGGAGCATGTTGGGGGGCAGAGCCTATGCAAGTTCCAGGTTGCTCCACATCTTGCTGCTTCCTTTCCTAAATTACATTTCCTGGAACACAGTTCTGACAATTCTCTGCTACTAGTCCATGCTTCCTCTCATTAAAACCAACAACAACAAAAAACCCCAACACAACAACAGGAACAAAACCAAAAAACAAAATCAACAAAAACAAAAACAAAAAACCAGAGATGAGAACTATAAGAGAAATGGGATGCTTAAGTAAGGTTAAAATAGCTCCTCTCTGATTCTTCCCAGGAGTCTGTCTACAACTGACAGTAACTTGGATTTTCCCCAGAAGTCATTAATACAAACTGCTCAATATTCAGTTCTTACACAGGCCCAAATACGAGAATATATTTCTCTAAGGTCTTATTACCATGAAAACTCAGCTTCCTTCTGCTCCTCTGCTGAATTCACGGTCATATGTGTGTTGTAAATCTTATAATGGGTAGTGTGACTGGCTTACTTTCTCTTCCTGTTGTTTGATAAAATATCCTGACAAAGGCAACTTAAGGGAGAAAGGGTTCTTTTTGCTCACAGTTTAAGGTACAGACCATCAGGGTGGGGTAACAGGAGCCTGGAGTAGCAGGATCCCGGAGCAGCTGGTCACATCCACAGTTAGGAAGAAGAGAGCAGAGGTTATTAGTGTTCATTTCACTCTTTCCTATTTATGCAATCCAAGATCCGAATCAAGAGAATGTTACCATCCAAAGTAGACAGGTCTCCCTGTTTCAATTAACTTAAGAAAGAGATTTCCTCACAGACTTTCTTAGAGGTCCATCACCAGGCTGATTCCAGATCACATCAACTTGACAACAGAGATTAACCATCACAATAGCCCCTAAGCTTTGGCTACCAGAAGAACACGCTGGGCCTGCACTGCAGTTCTTCTCAGGAGCAAGATGAGTGGCAGCAATCCTTACTCAATTTTCATGTTTCTTATTCTCAGCTACTCTTGGGTTTCCTCATTACTTATTTTAGGATATTTATATATCTATATGTTTTGGGGCAGCACTAAGTATGAATACTTAATGTGTATTTTCTATACTTCCACTGCAGGATGTCTAGAATTTGCTGTTTAGATAGATGTCTGTTTCTACCCCTTATTTTTAAAAGCTTCTTGGGAGTGTTGGAAGTGTCAGTGGTAGAGAGCTTGTATGGGTATCTTAGGGTTTCTATTGTTGTGAGGAGACACCATGACCATGGCAACTCTTATAAAGGAAACCATTTAATTGAGGTGATGGCTTGCGGTTTAGAGGTTTAGTCCCTTATCATCGTGGTGGCGAGCATGGTGGTGTGCAGGCAGACATGATGCTTACTACATCTTTATCAGAAGGCAACAGGAAGTGGACTGTCTCACTGCGAGTAGCTTGAGCATAGGAGACCTCAAAGACCTCCCCCACAGTGACATACTTCCTCCAGTAAGTCCATACCTGCTCCAACAAGGCCACACTTCCTAACAGTGCCACTCCCTTAGGGGATCATTCTCTTTCAAACCAACACAGGGGTCTGATTTTCAGAATCATCTCAACCAACTAGATCAACTAAGCAAACAAACTGCAGGGATTTGATTATATTAAAAAATACAAAGTATTTTAAATATGTACATTTTTATTTGCTTATCTGGTTTCTGTTTTGTAGGAAGTTAGTTTTAGGTGATTATAAAAAAATCAACAGTTTGACAATGTGAGTTGGCAGTTACAATATAAATTACTGTCTGTACACAAATCTAAATTTGGCTCCTCTGCTGAGAAATTTACATAGTTTCTGTGCTTTTACTAATAAAGTACTAATTGTTATTATTTATTAAATGTCTAGCATTTTTACAGCATGTAATTGAATTCATTCCTAGAAGTACTGCATGATTAGGTCTTGATTTTGCCATTGCATTAGATGGAAATTAAAAACCTAGAGAGATATCATTCCTTTCACAGAAGCAGTGCACAGAGTTTGGGTCAACTGTGCAAGAGAGAAGCAGGCAGAGGCAGTGAGTAGCACAGGTGACTGTGAGATCCAGTCATAGGGACCAACGACTAGATGTTTTGTTCAGCAGGACACATGCTGCTCAGCCTTACCAATTGCTACCAGGACCGACCAAGTGTCAGCTCACTATAACTGAACTTCAGAAATTGGAAATTCATACTTGCAGAGAAAATTTCCAATTTTAAAGTCACTGTCTAATTTCATTCTTCTGGGTGTGGACATTCAGCTTTCCTAGATCCGTTTGTAGAAGACGCTGTCTTTTCTGCAGTGCATTTTTTTGTTCTCTTTGTCAAATATCAGTAGTTATGTGTGCTCATGCTTGGGCGTTCTACTTTGTTTAACCCGTCAATGTGCCTGCTTTTGTGTCAACACCATACTGTGTTTAATATAATAGCTTTATAATATATTTTAAAATCTTCAGAACAACTTTAGCATTGTTCTCTTTGATTAGGATTGCTTTGGCTACCTGGGGTCTTTTCAGATTTATATGAGCCTTAGGATGAATTTCTCCAATGCTGTGAAGAATGTTGTGAGGGTTTTGGTTGGAATAGGGTTGAATCTGGACAGCTTTTGGATATGTATATACATATATTAAAGAACCATGAACTCGAGAGGGAAAAGGACACAGAGCTGGTGCCGAGAGAGGAAGGGGGGATGATGTAAGTGCAATTCACATATGTTGTGAGAGAATTGATTCCATTGTGTAAAGATATGCCATTGTGATTGTTTTAGTAGAAAGTTAAATGGCCAATTGCTGGGTAGGAGATATAGGCAGACTTCCAGACAGAGAGAGCTCTGGAATGAAGAAGGAAGGGGGCGTCATCAGCCAGATGTGGAGAAAGCAGCATGAGCTGTATAGAGGGATGAGGCATCGAGCCACCCAATAGAATGTAGATAAAAATAAATGAGTTAACTTAGGTGATAAGAGCTAGTGAGACAAGCCTAAGCTAAGGCCAAGTTTTCACAATTAATAAGAAGTCTCTGTGCCATTATCTGGGAGTTGGCAGTACAGAGAAACACTTGCTACACATATATGTGAAATTAAATACAAATTTAACAATTTTCTTATGAAGATGTCAAACATAAAAAGTAAAATTTTGCTTTCATATTTCAGCTAGCCATTACACAGCTTCAACAATGGCAATAATTTTGACTTTCTTGACCTCATGTTTAATTCTAATAACTTCATATAATATTTTCACATTTCTGCAAAGAGAATCATGCTACCTTTAAGCAAAGACAATTTTATTAATTATTTTCTAAGGTCACTTATTTCCTCATGCACGTTCCACATCTCTTAGCCTGCTCGTAGCCTTTCTGAAAAGAAATGACAGCATGCTTATCATACTTGTAGCCTGACCATCTTTTCCTTTTTATTGAATGACATTTATGAATCGTCATTTCTTAGACATCCGAGTATCTTGGAAATCAATGCCTTAAGTAAACATAAGCACATTTATACTAAAATATTTGTGTGACTTAGGGAATACTGGTTATAAATAAAATAAATTCCAAACATGTTAGGAAAACCCTGAAATCATGTGACTAGGTTGTGTTTATGTGTAGCATTTGCACAGTTATACTCTGACTCTCAAGGTTTTTGATATGCTTACTACCCTAATTTAAAAGTCTCATTCCAAGAAAGCCAAGTATCAATGGGTGCATTTGTTTATATTTCACTTTGTTAAAATGCCTCTAACTTGTTTATGCAGGAAACAAATTGCAACTCTGACAGAAATCTGCTTGTCAGTGAACTTGCGGTTTCTAGCTACAGGCAGGCAGTGGAAAATACAGGAGAATTTCTAACTGTGGGAATTAAATGCTTAAAAAATTTAACATTTTATTCAATTTTATTTTATTTAATATTCTAGGAAGTTCACAGCCACCAGCAATTCAAAGTAATTTCAGGTGCAACTGGGAGTTTGGCATCCTCAGTGGAACTGTTAGATTGGCAAACCTTGTAGATGAAATAAGTACATTTAATAGTGCACGTGAAGGAATTGTTCTAAAATTGATGGTGAAGGCTCCATCTTTAACAACTGCTCTCATTCCCTATGCGTGTCTATTTGTGGTCCAGATCTTAGTGAATATTACCAGTAATAATAAATTAATTTACAGTAAATTTATGGCCATCTGAAGATGGCTACTTGGTACACATGCCACCATGGCTTTCATGACTTCTGTAAAAGTTTTCCCCTTCATCTATTAACATTCTTATGGAACGCTCTGTCACTCTCCAAGGGACTTCAGTAGTTTTTTGTCAGTTATAACTGCTCTGCCCACTCTGGGCCACACCCTATTCTTCATCCTGATTCTCGTTCCCCTAATCAATGCTACTTCTTTGTGTATTTTTACCTGTCCATCACTTTGCATTTATAAAGCTTTAAGTGTGTCAGTGTGTGAGCTTTATGAGATACTTGTGCAAAGATCAGGCTTGGGTCACTACAACAACAAGGTGGACTGGAGATGAGCAAGAATGGTGGGCCAAGACAAAGCAGGTGTGTGGACTGAGGGACCTGGACCAGCAGCAGGGACCTGGAGAAGGCAAGACCATTCTTCTACATCAGCAAGCTAAGGTACAGACCTCTGAGCCTGACTCCAGCCTAAGAATTCCAGGGGCTCAAATAGAAGTGTGCTTATGATCAGGAGGGGAAAGGGCCAACTAACAGACATATGTTGATAGAACTGTTTGAATGGGATTGATATCATTTCCCAAATGAAGGACAGGCTGGAACTCAGAATGAGAATCTAAATACAGTACAGAGAATTGGAGATAGGATGGGGGAGGGGATTTGAGGTCCGATTATAACACAGACTGTTCCAATCACCCTCACAAAGAGAGAACTGTCATCGTGTCCTTAAAAAGCTCAAGAGTGGTTTAGGAAGTAACAGTAAGTCTTTAGTCAAGAGCAACAAAAGGGAGTGCTTGAGGAACTCCCTGGATCAGAGGCTTAGTTCTGAAGCACAATATGTAGCAAGTTATACATATTAGGTTACATATGGCTACTAGGAGTTGGAGGATAAGAGATAAATACAATATAATTCTAGTCCTTAAGAGGCAGATTTGGACCAGTAAGATGGCTCAGTGGGCTAAAGGTACCTTCACCCAAGCCTGATGTTTGATCCTTGTGACCCATATGGTAGAAGAAGAGAATTGACTTCTGCTATTTGTCCCCTGGCTTCTATACATGCACCGTGGTATGTGAGCCCATCCCTCACTCGCTCAAATAATAAGTAAATAAATTAGAAGTAAAATAAAAGAAAACAGTTTTAAAGTTTGTCAGACACATGGTCACATTCCCAGTGGTACAACCATGGTTTTGACAGAGCTGACAACAGTTATTATCCTCTACAGATATAGCTCCTACATGGCAATGGAGAGAAAAAGCTTACCTTGCTTTCTCTCTCTCACACCTTGGGAGAAGTGAGAGCTGGTTGGGGTGGTGCTGAAGGGAACTGTGTCTAGTAATGACTTTGCAAAAGCACTGCTCACAAAAGTGGTCGGCAAGGCCTTATTGCTAAGAAACCATGTACTTAAGGCACTGGGCCCCGAGGTCCTTGAGCTGGAACTGACCTGAAAGTCCGCTCCCCGAGGAGCAGCTATCACGGTACCAGAAGGTATCATGGGAGGGGATTTTACAAGGGAGGGAAGCAACCAGTAGTCCTACCCATCTTTGGCACCTGTGAACTTCACAATGACCAGCATTGCACAATAACCTTAAAAATTCAATAGTGACACACACACCTTGGAGGTAACTATAGTTCTTGAATTGGTCTTAAGGTCCTCTCAACAAGAGAGAAGTCATGCCTGGCACTGGAAGGCAGCCCGACTACCCATGACTGGAGAAGACATGGGTCATAGAAGAGGACCTGCAACTACCACTTTATGAAGCTGGTTTAATTCTTAAGTACATTCTAAATATTTGTCTTTATAACCATAGGATACATTTCATCCCTCATCAAAGAACTTTTTCTTTGTAATAGATGGAGACCATTACAAAAAACCATAACTGATCAAATGTACAAAAAGACTTTTTGGTAGGTACTCAGACCCAAAAGATACATCTTCAAAACAATTCCTATACCTAACGTTCTGGGATTATTGGGGCAAGGGGGGTAGGCATTGTAAGGGCCAGGGGAACCAGGAAGCTCTCTGTGAGACTGCATTTCTTAGGAGTGGGAGAGGGGCTACACCCATTGGAGTCTCACAAGCATGTCTGCCTGAACAAGACCTGAACAATGACAGCATCTAAGGACATGCTAATAATATATATATATATATACACGAGATTTTAACATACACTAACATGCAGACTGAACAGGTCGTCTTCATGGGTTTAGGTAAATATGTAACAACAATTCAAGAAAAAGAGACCATGAATTTGAGAGCAAGGAGGAGCATGGGAGGGATTGGAGGATGGAAATGATTTAATCACATTATGATTCCAGAAAACAAAATTTAAAAAACCAATATCCCCAGTGCTGCTATCTCCCCTACAACCTATTCCTTGCATTCGGGCTTTAGCTCATTAAAGTCCTTCCTTATGGAGTCCAGAAAGTTTGGGTTTTCTGGTCTCCCTTATGTGAGAGAAAGCAGAACAGTCTGAACTTTTGATGAGAAGAAAGTGATAGATTGTTCTAGAACTTGATGTGGGTGTTGGTTACACAGGTGCAGATGGGTGTGAAATTCAGTTATGCTGGATGATCATCATCGTCGTTTCCTTTACTTTACTATGTGCATACTAAACCCTACGGTTTAAGGAAGGAATGAAGAAAGAAAGGGAGGGAGGGAGGAAAGACGAGGAAACAGAAACCTTCTAGCTCAGCTTTATTCCTCTCTGTCCTATGAGATTTAATTATTTTATGTCACAATTTAGTACTTGGTACCAAATATATGTTGCTTACATTTCATTTGTTTATTTTCTGCATAAGATTTCCTCCCAGAAACCAGGTCATAAATGACACTTGGTCTGGGAGTTCATGTTTTGTCTTCTGATAAGGAATCTCCATTGTCGTCAAGTAGAGACACACAAAGCCCCCGCCCAGAGTGCAACTAGTTTTAATTTTAGAAGCTCCTTCTGCATAAAGCCTGTGGAGCATGCATTTTCATTTCTCTAAGTGTCTTGTGGAAGGAAATAATTTTGCCAGTTCTCTTTATCATATCTGGGTGATTGCTCTTCCTGGGTAGGCTGTGTCTTCAGTAAATATTGCCTGGAGGTTCTCAGAGTAGAGTGGGAAAGACTAAATAGTGCACTTAAAGGATTTCATTTCTTCCCTATCCTTTAAACATATCAAATCAGCAGAAGAGGTAAGACAAGCTTGAAGGTTGATTGAGGGATAAAACACAGAGCAAATTTGACTTATTCAACTTTTATGAATCTCCAAATAGCACATGTAAGTAGATTTGCTGGAACTAGATAGACGTGTCTGCCAAGCAAGGTAACTTTAAAAGAGAATAGTTCCTTACATTTTCTCAGGTCAGAAAGCCGGTTTCCAGCCTTGCTCTTAGGAAATAACTTTGGAAATAAAACTACCACTGCTTTAGTGCTGGTGAGACTACCGCCCTGAGGTCTAACTTCAGGAAGGCAGTGTACAGACCAAGTGAGCCTCCGTTAGGTGGAGTCCCTCCATGCTGCTCCAGTTTGGCGAGGCCATCTGATGCCACACCCAATTGGTGTTTTCAGAGTTCTCTGGAGTTCTTCCTCTAGATAGCATTATCCCCCTGCCAGCTTCTAAAGCTCCCACGGGCCTTAGCCCCTCTCCCCATGCCTACTTCAGTAGTAGGCCATTACCTTGTGTCTTTTTAATCCCTTTGTTTTTGGCTTCTTTACTTTTTTATGCCAAGTTCATAACTGGTTCCTGGAACCAAACAATGGAGATTTGATTATTTGATGTGTTTTGCTGATTGTAGATGCTAAACCACAGGATCCCTTTCTCTTTCATTCACACAATGCATGGGGAAAGCTTCATTTATAGGATCGCTGGAATTTTCTTGAAAACAAAAACCACTGTAACACTTTCACATTCATTTTGAAAGCAAGACTTTCAAACCTACATTAAAAATACGAGCATGTAAGTATATTAGTTATTTTGATAAGTGATAATTCTAGGTAAAACGAGGATGAAATGTAGCTTTTTATGATTTAAATTGTCTCATATTATGTTTGTAACTTTAGAAAAGACTCAGAAAGCACAAAGTATATTCTTTCTTTCTTTTTTCTTTCTTTTAAAAAAAGATTTATTTATTTATTATGTATATTATGTATACAGTATTGTGTCTGCCTGCAGGCCAGAAGAGGGCACCAGATCTCATTACAGATGGATGTGGTTGCTGGGAACTGAACTCAGGACTTTTGGAAGAGCAGGCAGTGCTCTTAACCACTGAGCCATCTCTCCAGCCCTCTTTCTTTTTTTTTTTTTTGTAGACAGAATCTTGATGTGTGTCCTTGGCTGGGTTGGGGCTAACTATGTAGACCAGGCTGACCCTGACGTCATAGAGATCCACCCATTTCTTACTCTTGAGTGCTGGGATGAAAGGCACCATCACCATGGCTAAGACAAAATACACTTATAAACTGTTTAATCATATTTACATATTTCCTTCTTCAAAGAGAATCTGTACTAATTAATATTTCTCATATGACTTTGTTTTATAAATGAAGCTGTAGGAATAAATGAAGACATGGAATATGTTCTTATGAAGTCAGGATATTTATTTATTTATTTATTTATTGACATGGGAGAGGACATGACTTGTGATTGGGGAAATGTCTGAACTAATTCTTAAGGAAGCTCCCATAAAATTATGAAGGATAGTGAAAACATATTTTCAGAATTACTATTGCCACATGATTTAGTTATCAACAGTGATTCAGTGGGAAGAGGTTTCAAACCAATGAATTTAGCTTGAATTTCAGAACGCAGTTCTTGAAACAGGACAAGGTATAAATTATCTCATATGAGTTTTACTTGTATTGTTAGCTAGTGCTGTCAGCGCCAGGGAAGTAAGGGGCATCTTGGCAAGCAAGGGACTGTAAGGTAAGTTATGTAAAGTATAGAGAATCTTAGTGCGCTGTGCATCTGAGGAGAAAACAAGGAGTGGGCGGATCTTGGCTGCAATCAGTCCAACAACTAATTAGAATTGTTACAGCTGTAACTATACTACAAAGATAGGTGCGGATGGGAAAGGACACCTGATCCTAGACCTGAGACTCTAAGCTTCGCTGACCATAACTCACTTTTCATTGCGCTGCATTAACCTCTGACCTGAGCTGAATATGTGTCAGGTGAAAAGCAGCAAAGATTATATTGTATTATGAACAAATTACCCTGTTAAAAATTTAAATGTTTAGTAACAGGACATTGGCCTCTTAACAAACATACAGGATAATTAGACTACAGTAATTAGGTTATATGGCCCCCTATTAACTACAAACTGAATTTGACCAGAGAGTGATTATTTAAAATATTTTTTTAGATTAACACAGAATGAACAAGGTCAATCAAAACTGAAGAAGTGCCCTGAGTATTAAATAATGAAGAGTTACAAAATAGCAAAAACTTATGTTTTAGAAAATGTATCCAAATAACCCAACATGGTTAAAACTGTTTCACATTTCAAATTTTTTCATCAGAAGTGAAATGCCTATATTTGTATGTTTGTTAAGCTGGTAAACTTAAAAGCACTTTGAATGTTATAGTACTCTGTAATATTTAGTGGCTGTAAAATTAGTTAATGACATAATTCAATCAGGGACTTAAATATAGTATTTAGTTGGGAAACATTTTTCAAGTGCCAACAGCTTTCCTGTGGTCCATAAATATTTATTAATCAAGTTTTCTTGTATTAGTCCAAAAACTGAAATTTTCCTTTGTTACTGGCGATGGAATTCAGGGCCTTGTGCATATAAAACATGATTTCTATCATTGAGCCATATGCACCCTTGGTCTGATCTAAAGCATACATTTGTGTGATAGATGTATTGTGTGATAGATTTATTATGAAACCACACATACATAAGTACACATCATCCATCTCTAGTTTCCTTTACTATAAACTTGGAATGGCTGCAATGCAGATTATAATTTATATGCATATAGGATATATGTTTATATATACAGTTTGTAAATAGCTACAATTTTATAAAGTTATTCTTTAACTTAATCATAGCAAGTAAAACATAAAGAGGCATTTTTTCTACTGTTTTTAAATGATCCTGAGTTTTTAAAAGGTGGGTTAAGAACTTTGTTACTATTAGCACCTACATAGATAGTTATATCCCATAAAGAAGCTAAAATTTATATATTGATAGCTTAAGTTATTTTAAGAACTAATTATAAAATCATTGTTCTTTCATCATGTTTTTTTCATTTTCCATTTTAGGCTGTCCTCATCTGGGATGTTTAATAGTTAACCTATCTATGGCATCTTCTGAATCTCAATTACAAAACAAAATTATTACTTTTCTTTTGTATTCTAGATTTAAGTCTTGTTTGGAAAGACAGCTTACTAGAGAAGTATTGATACACCTGTCCGTCTCCTTCCTTTCTCTTCTTTTCCCCTTTGCCCCTTTATAACTTTTCAATATTTTCATTTCGTTCCTTTAAATACCCAGGTGTCTTGTCAGTCTTATATAATTAGATGTTTTAAAACCTGTCATGTCAAATAATCCTTTCAACAAGAAGGTGATGACAAGTCCTTTGCAAATTATGATACTGACATTCAGAAGGGTTCATCCTTTTGTCCCTCTCTGGACTGCCTTCTGATTCTCCTGTGGAGATTGCTCCTCACTGGAGGTGGCATAGGAGTTTTCTGCTTCTGATTTTGCTTCCAGCAGTTGCTTATATGGTCAACTAGTTTATATGCCTATTTTCTTTCTGCTGCTGTCTCTTTCTCTCTTTCCTTGCCCCTTTCTTTTCAGCCAGATCAAAAGTACCACTGACTTGTAAAATAAAAAATTCTTCTACAAATTCTTATGTTGATATTGCTCCATCATTCTGACAACAAATGAGCTAAATAGTTTAGACCAAAGAAATTCTAAAGACTCAAAGGAATCTTAGCTATAGACCTTAGCTATAGACCTCACTGTGTTGAGCTTCATCTGCTTTGAGCCCATTATCTGGATTGAAGTTACACCCTAAATGCTGATTGGCCGGGCAGGAAGTATAGGTGGGTCAACCAGACAGGAAGGAGAGGTGGGCCATGAAAACAGGAGAATGCTGGGAAGGAGGAAGCCCGTTCCTCCGCACTCCTGCCCAGACCACCGAAGAAGCAGGGTGTGATCTGCCCCACTGAAAAAGGTACTGAGCCATGTGGTGAACATAGATAAGAATAATGGGTTAATATAAGTTATAAGAGCTAATAAGAAGCCTGAGCTAATGGGCCAATCAATCAGTTTATCATTAATATAGACCTCTCTGTGTGATTTCTTTGGGGCTTAACGACTGTGGGAACCAGGCAGGACAGAAACCCCAACAAGCAGGCCCTCATGTTACACCCCTGTGATGGTTTGAACCTGAAATGTCCCTCACATGCTCGCATTTCGAGTGCTTTTATTTCCCTCAGCTAGTGACACTGTTTTGGGAAGCCCTGTCTTTAGGGGTGAGATCTAGCTGATAGAGTCCCCTAGGAGTGGTCCCTTGAAGGTAATAACTAGGTTCCTTTGAATTAACAAAAATAATTAAGAGAGCAGATGCAGGGGAACTTAGTTTTCACATTAACAAGTATTTTAACTAAGCAAAAAACAAAGGCACTGACATGCAGGTATTCCCCAAACATCCTCTGCTTCTACAGACAGGAAGAATGATACTAGGAATTGAAGATGAGGGGATAAAGTGGTTAATTCTTGCCCTCAGCTTAGTAGGATTGCTGTTGTTGTTCATAGCAGCAAAAACTATAGTAAATTATGTAATCACGTTAGAATAGCGTGGCTGTAAAATAATGCAATAGTGCTAACTTTTTTCAGCCTTCTTCAAATGCGCCCTTATTATTTGTCAATTTGCATACCATGTGTACATGAACATTAATTTTTTTCTCTTCTTGAACTGCCCAAAGATTGGAAAATCCTCATGCTCTGAAAGCATGCATTTTTTCATGCATCGGTGCATGCTGAATAGGGCTGTCCTTTTTCTAAATTAACATCTGCTTGCCTGTGCAATTTCCATGAGCAAATATGGGTATTTGCACACACAAATGGAAGTGCATGAAAATGAAATGTGATCGGTATTAGTGGACCCACCCAGAGTTTGGCTTTTTGGAGTTAAAAGCTCTGTAAATGCTGCCTGAATTTCTGAAAGAGCGACACTTACCAAGCAGAATTCATGAGCCAAGGCAAGGAGTTATAATTCCATTCATGAAGAAGATAGATTTTTTAATTTAATGGATAAATTGTTTACAGGGCAACATTTTTGCTAGAATACGGTATAAAGTGACTTTTGGCTCTGAACTACTCATTCATTTGTTAAGGGTTTGAAATGAAGAGCACACCCTTCAATCTTCCCTTGATTATTTTATAGATGTATGTTTATGAAAAATACAAGTGAAAGCTTGGACTTTTAAGGTTCTGTTATCACATAATTTTGAAAATACAGAGGATTACATAATTTATTTAAGCTAAGTAATGGTACAAAGCCAAGCTTCCTTTCAGGACAAATAATGTTTTCATGGTTTAGGAAAGTGGTGTACTATTTTGACAGTTAAGTATTTATATATTTGTTTCACAGTTTCATGTTCAAGCATGTCTATACCTGAAGAATCTGACAGTTTCTTACAGTCATAATCATCCAGCCTTGGCTTAAGAAGAGACTTTAAGTAATTTAGTAACTTTGATGCTCTCAAACCTTTTCTGATGCACTATGAAGCCTGATCCCCACTTTCCATGAAACAGACACAAAAATCTTACAGATTTCTCAATTTTTTCTACAAAGATGTCCCTCATTAATCTGTTCCTAAGCACAATTTAAGACTGTTGACTTCCTTATTATCATGTTACACCAGCATTTTCTTTCTGTTTTTAATGAATCCTTTCCAAAGTAGGAAAATATGTTTCTCAGACTAACCAGCAACTGATGAAAACCCAAAAGCTACCTCAATTAACTGGAATCATGAGTAATAGGTCAAATAATTTCCCCCTTACTTATCATCATTTGAATCAAGCCCTGACTGGATTTTCCAAAGATGACTGTAGCATGACTTCCTGTCCTACATGATCTTCTAGAAGTTTGGCCAGCACTGTGTCAAGAAGTGGGATCAGGTTCTCTTCTTCTTGAAAGGTTGGTGGGTTGCTTATAATTGGTAGACCGTAGTACATAATATTGTGTGACATCTGAAGCTTTGTCAGGGAAGGCAACGGAGCTCTCACAGTTTGAATGGGACATCCACTCTGGGAATGCACAGCCACTGTGGAAATCTCCAATCCTCTTGATGTCTCCACACTGTGAGGAAACCCACAGAGCAGAGGGCGAGGCATGGAACCTCTTGCCTCACTACAGCCCAAGTCAAGGCTCCAGACAGTTAGCATCACCCACCAGGCAGGTGTATGAAGATGTGTTCAGATGACCCAGCCGCCAGTCCCTGAGTACCCGCAGCCATCTAGCCACAGGCCCAGGCATCATAGAGCAGAAGAAAAGCCATTCTTAGAAAACTCTATCTGAATCAGAGGCTCACAGAGTCTATTAACATTATAAAATGCATGCTAAATGTTGGATTAATTCACTATACAATAGTAACCAGAACTATCAACAAGTTTCCTGAGACAAATTATTCTAACCTAAATAGCTAGGCAGCCTCGTTGGTATTGTAGAGCCCATTTGGGAAAAGATGTGTTACTTAATTCCAAAAAAATGATACTCAATAATTTCTCAGAGAAAAAAATGTCAGTGGTTATTATTTTAAGGTTAATATTCTCTATCTGAATATATGTTATGCCTGCTAGCTTGATGTTCTTGTGAGACTCCTAAAAGTGGGAAAGGCTGTTTCTTTGACTCTTTTGCCTGTCCTTGAGACTCTTTTTCTCCTATCAGGTTGCCTAGTCCAGCAGCAGTATGAGGGCTTTTGCCTTGTCTTACTGTATCTTGTTTTGTCCTGTTTAGTTGTCTCTTGGAAGCCTGTTCTTCTCTGAAAAGGAAACAGCAGCAGGGAATCTGAGGGAGAGGGGAGATGGAGGAGCGAGGGGGAGTGGAGGGATAGAAAACTGTGGCAGAGATGCATTGCAGAAGAGAAGGAGATATTTTCAGTTAAAGAAAAGATATTAGAGAAAGAGAGAAAAAAGTAAGTTATTTCTTAAAGTCTGGTTTTAAAAGATCATCCTAGTAAATTCATCAGTTTGGGAATCCACCATACAGATCCCTCTGGAACACATATAATTTGAATGTGGTCAGCCAGTCTGAGAGTGAATCTATGTGTCAATCTCCCTTCTTTTCCCTCCTGTCAGTCAGTGCCCCCTTATGACATTGACTTTTCACTGACATGGCATCCAGGGCTGGGAGTGCTTCATCAAATGAGGGCTAAAGTGATTTACATTTGCCCTCAGCACACGCCTGATCATGGAAAATGTTACTTATATGTGAAATAAACATGCACTCTCCATTTTGCTCATAAGCAAGTGTGGGAGAAAGCCAATAAGTCCTCTTTACTTACAATTTTGAGAATATTAAGTAGCTATTAAGTACCTCATGATAGTGATGAATGGCAGAGCCACAGCTAGAAGATGCCTGACACAGCAATGCATTGGTAACGTTCCAGTGTATTCTACACATGCTTGATGAAAAAGAATTACCAGAGGAATCAATTGAGTGGAAAAGAGAAGTGTAGGGAAAAAAACTACATCCCAGGGTAGGGCTCATGACTTTACTTCCAGCACTCGAAGTAGAGGCAGATGGTTCTCTATGAGTTCTAGGTCAGCCAAGACTACAAAGTGAAACCCTGCTTCATAAAATCAAGGGTGGAGGGCCTGAACCCAGACCAATGAAACAAACAAAACCCCAAATCAATAACAGCTAAACTGCTTGTAAGTAGAATTCTTTCAACAACAATCTTCCCATTTCCGAGAATTCTCAGTAACTTAGGGACACATGAGGATGCTGCCAGCTCAGGGCCATTATTATGTAAACAGTCAAGTGAGGGATGGGCTGGCTTTATGTGAGCCAGGAAAGCTAGTAAAATACTGGACTGGTCATAAAAGTTCCTCCAACTATGAATACACAGTGGTTTAAGAATTATACAAATGAGGACTCAACAGCTGAGCACTGTGAGGTTCTGATCCTGTTGTGTGTTTTAGAACTTCCGATGTAAAATAGTGACTTTGGGGATTTGGCATGATGCTCTGTTACATTCTCCTTGCTTATAAAGGAAACAACCTAAATGCCTCTCGACTGAAGAATGGATAAGGAAAATGTGGTACATTTGCACAATGGAGTACTGCACAGCAGAAAAAAATAATGACATCTTGAATTTTGCATGCAAATGGATGGAGCTGGAAAGCATCGTTTTGAGTGAGGTAACTCAGACCCAGAAAGACAATTATCACATGTATTCACTTATAAGTGGTTTTTAAACATAAAGCAAAGAAAACCAGCCCACAATTCCCAGAGAACCTAGACAACAATGAGGACCCTAAGAGAGACATACATAGATCTCATCTACATGGGAAGTAGAAAAAGACAAGATCTCCTGAGTAAATTGGGAGCATGGGGACCTGGGGAGAAGGTTGGAGGGGAAGGGAGAGGCAGGGAGGGGACCAGGGAAAAATGCAGAGGTCAATAAAAATACAACTTCCTGGAAAAAATAAATAAAGGAAACTCCAAGTTCTAGAAAGCCATTTAAGAATTGATCTCATTTTTCTTTTCAAAACCCTGTGACGCAGTGCCTGGCTCACAACTGTGAGTTTATCTTCCACAGCAGAGCTTTCATACAGCAGACTGTCTTCTACACATGCCTTGCTTAACTGACAAGAAGGGAGATAGTGGAAAAGTAGGGTACATGGGTTACTGGGTGGTCATGGAAGGCTGCATGTTCCAGACAGGATTTTGTCGTTAGTCACTGTTTATTAGATGGATGACTAAAATCTATTGCTGCCAGAAGAAAGATGGCAGCTCCCATTAGTCTACAGATATACCTGTTTCCTGTCACAGATAGCTTTTGTCTAGATTCAGCTAGGTCTTTGAGGTCACTAAGTTTGTACTGTGGTCAGGATGTTCTAGTAGATGCTCAATTAATACACAGTTAAATAAGTTTAAACGACTGGCTTTCCTTTCTGACACCTGGCATTTTCTCCTCTTGATCTGTCTAATTTCTTATTTTAATACAAAGAAGTTAGTTACGTGTGCTAGCCAATGTGAATAAAAATGGTAACAGACACAATAAGTTCATTGTCATTTGTGGTGGTGACAGTTAACCTTTCTTAAGCTGTTGTTGTCTCCTAGGTCTTGTTTTAAATATTTGTCAAGTGTGTACCTAACCCATTCCTTGTAAAGTCCCTTGGCTTAGGCCTTTGCCCATGAGGACGGGGGAATCCAGGGAGAGTGAGGGGCATGACAGAAGATGGGAGAGAGGAGGGCCATGTGGCATGGAGACAAGCAGCATCTAAGGTTTTACTTTCTCTAATCTTTCTGTTTGTTTTCCGTGCTTAAAGTGAGCACACTCTATACTGCCAAGAGAACCAGATGCCCAGGTTTGTTTGGGTTGAGAATGTGCTAAAGCTATTGGAATTTAGAGAATCCATTTTTTCCAAGGCATCTGACTTTTAAGTCTATCGTCTTAGAAAAACTGTCTAATTGGGAACTTAAAACCAAGAAAGACTGTCTTATTTCAGACAGCCATTGATCTGTGAGTGCGAAATGCTATCGATTCAATGAATGAGAGCATACAAGGAGATAGAATTGACAGAATATGAAAAATACATTAGAAACTATTTCAATAAGCAGTGCCTTGCCTCGTTAAAAGTGGAAGTGTGCAGAGATAGTTTACTCTGCATTTTCAGATAAATACCTGCCATTTATTAGGTAGGATTGTTAGACCTTTGCCTGTGTGCTCTCTGTAATCCTGTCCTTTCTCTCTGGTATATATGCGTTTAAGGTCAATAATAAACACACAGATACATGAACATGAGTTTCAGAGGGTCTTCACGGAATTGATGTCCCCAGATGTTTGTTCCCTTGAGTCTCTTTTGTTCTAGTATCTAGCAGGGCAATGGTGTGCAGGCATGTAGACACCATTTGTAAGAGTTGGTACATCATACTCTCATGGCTTCCTCACTGTAATACCCAGTTATATTTCTCTGCTGATGTATCCTTTTTAATCCATTCCCTTTGCTGTGTTTCTGAGGAGATCTGTCTTGGCTAGAGGGACTCCTGCAGTTTAGAATATCAAGACAGCACAGGAAGGCAAAAATCAAATCTAAGACTTTCCAGGGTGAGGGAAAGGTGCTAGAAGAGGAGAGAAGAGAAAGGCCTGTGGGCCAGACACAGGAGAGGGGGAAGGGAGGGAGAGATCAGGACAATGAATTAAATGCTGGTGCAGAGTATTATCATGAGTAATACGGACAGGTTATAAGTTTATAGACTGCACAAATCTGGCAAAAGCATGACAATTGTTGGTGTTCATGTATTTATTACCTTTTACTTGTTTGGTCTGACCTTAGCAATCTCATGTTGCCATGGGGTGGGGGTGTGTCCTAAAGGGTTTTGAAGGTCTCTCCTTCTCTCCTGCTGTCCACTAACACTATGTGCTGGATGCATCAGCTGCATGCTATTATTAATGTTCATGGTGATACTTTGAAGTAAAATTATTTGCTATTATTGCAAAAAGAAAGATATCCCTGATGTGGGTTAAGTTATTTATGCAAACCACACAGTGTTAGGTACAAGGTTTGAAGCCACAGCATATGGTCACTCTGTTTCTCTGTAATCTGCCACCTTCTTGGATCAGATATTAAACATGAATCTCAAAACTCAAATGTTAGAAACACTAAACAAACTTCCTTTGGGGGACACCTCATACAACAAGAGAGTGATTTCTATTAAAGCTGTGTTAAATCACTTGCTATAAATTATGATGTTATGGTTCAAAGAAGAAATCATTATTTCTTACTTTGAGGTGTCAGTTTGTGAATTTCTTCTTTACTGTTAAAGTAGACACAAGAAGTTTTGCCTTCGGAAGAATTTTTATGCTTACCCTTTCATTCAATTTCATTAAAAGTAAGAAAAGTATAGTTTAAGAGAAACCCGACTTCCAAATAAATGCACACAAAATAAAGATACAAAAAATATCAAAAGGGAACATCACCTTGTGCTAACCTATATGATTTCTCCATGCAAAACGGTGTCCATTTCTGAAGATTTTAGGAGCACAAAGTTTCTCAGCAGAACTTTCATTCAATAAGGACACCTTAAGCACAGACCTTGTGCGTTTTTGCTTCATCTGCTTTAGAAGTGAATTTTGTTGAAATACAACTTTAAAAAGCTTATGAAGGCACCCCCACACATTCAGAAGAATCATTCTTGCAGGGAGGGGAGGGAATACAGCCAGTCTCCTGTGGGCCCTTTAATCATGGACGTTAAAGATGATCTGTTCAGAGATTGCAAGGCTGCTGACTCAAGTTAACATTTTCTTGGCCTGCTTCTGGCTTGCAAGCTCTCTTTGCGTGTGCATGATGCTGATATAAAATGACATTTGCACCTGTTGTCCCCATCCTCTGTTAATTAGCATAGTGCCCTAAGTGGTAACCGGGCCATCACGTCCAAAAAGAAGCCATTAACATATTGCGGCTGTCACAACTAGGAAAGATAGCAGCGCTGAGAGGTATGCACATCCTGGCATACCTTGGCGCAGTTAGCTAAGCGTTCCCAACTGGAGTCACCTGGGAGAGGAATAGAAGCACGGGCTGTAGCCAGTCAGGAGAGAAAGAATACATTTTACTGCAGGTTTACTTTCATGTATTATGCATAACCTTCAAGGTCACTGCGTGATCATTTATAAGATTTTAATGAGATATCAAAGTGGAAAGAATGGAATGCAATTAACGGGATCTTATAGGAAAGATAGACAGGTGTTTTAAGAGTCTCAGAATACATCGTGATGTTTTCAATTCCAAGTTAGATACCAAGTATTAAAATCACCAAAGGGGAGAAGGGCTGCCACATCCAGGTCACACTTCCATCAGTAAAAGCCTCTTTGTATTGGACCTTGCAGTAGCACAAGAATTCTAAGAACGAAAGAATACATGGAAATGAGAGGATTATGATAAGTGTTTGAGTTAGAAAGGAAGTTTCCCAAATGCAGAGGAATGAGATGACTTACTCCAAGGCTTCAAAAGTAGATTTTTTTTTTATTAAGTTCTATGGATCATTGGAAGGAGACTCATGGGTTCTACTCTCTTATACAAGTGAGTGCTCCAAACCCCACAATGTGTTTTCCTCAGTATGCAACCTTTGAAGTTGGTTTAGTTCTATGCATTTTATTAATTTGTAGAAATTGCTCAGCTTGTATAAGTACTGATGAAATGAAGGCATATTTCTTGGAAGATGATGAGTACATCCTTAGTAAGAAAGAAAGATCACTGATAAATTGACTATTTTTTGCATAATTCTAAAGGAAAGATGCAAATGATAATAAATTTACCAGGCAATAGTAATTCAATGAATTAAAAACATATTATGAGATATGTTGAGAGGACTTGTATCTATACTTCTAAACTATCAAGAACTTTGTACCTACTTTTTGTTCAAGGAAAATTGATGTTAGAAATTATAATCCACAGGCCTAAAACACTCTTGTTTCATAACTTATCAAAGAAAAAACAGGTCCCCCATAATACATTGATGTAATCCAAGCAGCAATACAAATATCTACAAAGATTGCATTGCTAAAATTATTGGGGGATGATGAGGTGGCTCAATCACTTGACCACCAAATCTAGATATTTAGTTTCTTAAACATTCTGGTTAACTTTGTTAATTCCGTGTTCTTTTAAACATAAGGTTTTTTAGATTGAATAACATTCTTCCTAAAATAAAGATCACATCAAAATGTATTGCATATTGTTCCTAGAAAGCTGCTTTGTGAACATTTTCATCAAATAGAAAATGTTTAAATTTGTACTTAAAAATACATAACAATTTAGATTAGTATATATATATATATATATACACATATGATATACTAAATAAGCTATATATGTACAGTATATATAAATACACATATATAATATATTAGACATATTGCATGAATACTATAATATACTAATGTAAATACATGCATATATAATTATATGGCAAAAGGAGTGGGAAGTCACTAAATGTATTTAACTGAAACTATTCTACCCATTAATTGACTCAATGACTAATTTTTCTTGTTTGATAATAGTCACATTGTGGTTTAAAATACTCAACATTTTTGTATTTTAAAGTTTTTCATAAACCAAGAATACTCACATTTTCAGAAATTTTGCTTACTTGTCATGAAAAATTCAGTATTGCATATAAATGTAATGAATGTAGGCTTACTGATAAACCAGGAATTTTTATGAAAATACACCACCATGCTTTCATAATTGTAGTCTCTCCTTTAGTTTAGCTACAGAGAAATTATACTGTGTTTGATAGATCCTCAAACAATTAACTGCAAAGAGAAACTGTCCTTAATTCCATAGACATATAGTACTGAGCTACTAGGACACACTAGAAACCATGGTCATGTATTTTAATTTCTCACCCAGGCATTTGATCTCTTTTAAGACTCTCTAGACATAAAAATAGCTTGGTTAAAAAAAGAGTGACAAATTTGAAAGCAGAATTTCCTTTCTTCTTTCTGCCGACACTGGGGCAGGAGAATACTATTTTATCCAGGTGCTTGTTACACAGGCACTCACCAATATGCCTCCTTCTGTTTGTGGCCACAAATACCAGCATAACAATTTATGTTTTGTCCTCAGCCATTACAGAACAAAATTTGGTATTGGGGAGGGGGAAGCAAACACTCATTTTAATCTAATCAACAATACTAGACAAAGGAGATAAAAAATAATTTAAAATTCATGAAGAAACCGTCTTCCCATTTTTAAAAGGTTAAGTTCCCCTAAGCTATGAAAGAAAAACACCCTCTGAAGACCAGGGGCCGCAGTAAACACTGGTGGCAAGTGACAGGAATTGATCCTCTTTGCCTGTGCCTGTCATGTCTCTAAATTTTATTTCCACCATCCCTAGAAGGCTATGAAAGGAGAGGGTGGGTGCATCTATGGCCTGAGGGCTCAGCGCCTAGGTCTTTGCCTTTTCCTCAATTAGGAGGCCTCCCTGCCTGATGGAGAGATGTGCATCTGACTGGGGCTTGGACAGTTGCAAGGTATTGATTAACCATAATGTGAAGTCCAATCTGAATAAAAAGCTCCGTGATCAAAAGTCCTTCATGGGAGACAGCATGCCCTCTAAGTCAAGGGTCCAGAAATTTTGATGAGCTCTGGAGAGAGAGAGAGAGAGAGAGAGAGAGAGAGAGAGAGAGAGAGAGAGAGAGACCTTCTAAAGGCCCTCTTGATAAGAAGGTCCAGTGGACCTTCTGTCAGGAGAGCCTGGGTCTCAGATTTGACAGGTGCTTGTTAGCTTTTCATCCCAGATCACTCAACATTCTGCAAAGAGAAGAAAAGAAGATTGCTAATACTGCACGGTGCTGTGCAAGTTAGTTCAGCACATGATCTAGGAGGCTCATCCGCCTCCACTGCATTAAAGCAAACACAAGCCCCATGTGCCACAGATTTCTTCTGCTGCAATACTGACTTCACTCCAACATAGTGCATAGATATTCACAACTGAATTATCCTTTGATTCATGAGCAACCAGCACAAAGCAATTAACTGCATTTCTTTTTTTTTCCTCTTCAAATTTAACTTTTTACTGATTCTTTGTGGGTTTCACATCATGCATCTCAATCCCACTCACCTCCTTGTCCCTTCCCATCTGCGCTCTACCCTTGAAATCTACTTTCTCCCAAGATAAAACAAGATAAAGTTTAAAAGAAGAATAAAGAGAAAACAGGAAAGGAAAAATTAAGAAAAGAAAAATCTCGTGGAAGCTCTAGCATGACATAGTCAGTCACCAGTCACACAGCCCTTTAGTCTATATATTATCACTTACAAGGGCTCATTACAGTGAGTTATTTAAGGTCTCTGGTATTTGATACATCACCAATACTGGGCCCTTACTGGGGCTCCTCTTTGGATATCCTGTTATTGTCATGTGTCATCAAGATCTTGTAACTCTGGGTCTGCAGGACCAGCCCCTTCATGTGCTCCAGCAGATCATAGATGTGCTGAGTGGATGATGGGCCAACTCATAGTCCTGGTTCTTGTTCTGGGTGGTTTCTGGGTTGGTTAGCTCATCAGCTCTCCCTCATCTTCAACACCAGGGTGAGCCCTTCAGCTCTGCCATGGAGAGTCCACCCTTTGTAATAAGCAGCAAGAAGTAGGACCAATTAGCCCACTCTCATGTTTCAGGTTGGATCACACACACCATCAGGGCCAGCTCTATTGTCTTTCCTAGGAGACATGCAGACATCACTCTATCCAGTGCTACAACTGGTCAGAGCCAGGGCCATCTCTCTCACCCTAGTAGATGAGGAACTGAGCCTGATCTCTCAACTCATGCTCTCAGGCCACCCATGCTTTTGTCAATGGTGCCAGCTCATATGTTTCCCAGGTGAGGTTCAGGGTCCACTTTCCCAGGTGCTACATCTGGTGTCAGCTCTCTCACTTGTGGCAGGTAGCAAGAAACAAGCAGGGGAGGGCATCTTTCTGCTCTCCCTCACCACCACATGGCAAACAAGGGGGTCAGGGCCAGCTCTCCTACATTCATGATATCAGGGTAGGCTCACCCATTACCCCATCAGCAGGGTTGGCACTACTGTGGTGCCCAGGCGAGATGCAAAACCTGTTCTCCTAAGAGCTTTAGGCAGTGAAAGACAAGGGGACATCTCTCCCCCACCCATGCCACTTGACAGATGAGAAGTGGAGCTAGCTCTCCCAAGCTTATGCCCTCAGGGTCAGCTCACTCAATCACCAGAATGGTCAGTTCTACTGTGTTGCTGAGATAAGGTGCAGGGCCTGTTCTCCCTAAAGCTGCAGCTGGTAGGATGCTGGGCCAGTTCACTGGTTCTCATGACTTCATGGCCAGCTCTTCCCCCTGAATAAGGTGATGAGGTATGGGAGAGAGGAGGATATCTCCTCCTTGTTCACACCACCATATGGCAGATGAGGGGTGAGACCAGCTTCCCCATGGTCATATTCTTAGGGCCAGCTCAACTGCATCCCTGTAAACATGGTCAGCTCCATTGTGTGGCCCAGGCCAGGTGCAGGGCCTGCTCTCCCTTGTGCTGCAGTGAGGGACTAGGTCGACAGAAGCCAAGGACATCGATATAGACCACAGATGCAGCAGGGCCACAGGTGCAGACATGGCCCTTGGTCAAAGTTCAGGCCTGGATAACAGCATGGCACTGGGTGGCAAGAAGGCCAGCCACCTCAACCCACTCTTCACTGCTTTCACCTCTTTGGATCTGTCTTGTTCCACAGGACATGAACTATTCTATCTTTTTTTCTTTCTCTCTTCCATACTCCATCACATATTTGTTCACCATAATAGAGCCCATCAGGCACCAGGTGGATCCATGTTTTCTTTCCTAGGCCCAGGGCAGAAGGCCCTGGTCTGGCATGTAGATCTTCATCTCCCACTCAGTCTTACTGATGACAGGCAGGCTCCTGTCTTCTCTTCTAGGCCTGGGGCAGAGAACCCAGGACTATCATTTGGATCTTTAGCTCCTTCTCAGTCTTACTGGCATTGTACAGGTTTCTGCCTTCTCTTCCAGGCCACAGTACACAGTTTCAAACAAAAGCCCAGATATCCAGATATCTGAATTGGCAAGGTGATTCTGTTGAGAGAGTATAATGGTGTCTGACAGCTGGGCTTCACAGGTCCTGGGTGGGCTCATGGGTGAATTATTCCTGTCCTAGGTCTAAAGACCTGGGGCAGAGCTGTGCTTGTCCTCTGGAGCCCTCCAAGACTAGAAATACCAAGTGGTTCTGACTGAATATCTTAAAATTAGCCCTCTTTCAAGTAACACTTTTGAATTCTATTTGTGGATCCTCGACTACAACCTTTTCAATTGAAATTCTTTATCATCTTTCATTTGTACTGTTTTCAAGACAGGTTTATGCACCACATACCTTGAGCTTTAACATAGCCCTTTGAAGCAGAGAATCTGCCGTTATTGTTCTTTGAGGTGTGCACGAAGAAAGATATATGAAAAGGGAAAGAGTTTTTTTTTTTTCATGGTTTGAGCTAGTTGCTGTTAGATTCAGAACTCAAACTCAAGGATCTTATTTATTGCACTGGTGTTATTACCACAGATATTATGATTCCCTAATGATACATGTGAAGGTGTGACTATGAAACCTCCTAGAATTGTCATAGTTTTCACAGCTCTCTTAGTAATTGCTTTATCTCTCAAGTGATAAATGAACATTGATTGGAATAAGTATGAAAGACAAATTTTGCATCAAGTGGTAGAGCTTGTTGAGTGTGGCAACAGGCATGCCATATGCACATAATATGTGTTACCACTTTTCTTTCTCAAATAGTTCTACAAAATAGGTATAAATCAGGGATCTGAAACTCCAGTAAAGTGTTGCTAGAGAGTCCAAGGGCTTTCACAAGGTGGAGATATTGCTGTGACTCAGATCTGAGACCTAGACATACGTAAGTGGTTAGTCTGTATTTCTCAGGTACATTACACTATTTTCTATTTAACAAGTAATGGTAACAAACTGCATGTGCCAATTACAGTCCTGAGTACATTGATTTGATCCTCCTATTGCATCATATCAACCTTTGATGGGATTCTACTGTCTTTGCGCTGGTGTGGTCATGGAGGACCAGAGAGGTTAAGAAGTAGTCTCAAACCACACAGGTAACAGAAGTGGAAATTAGGATGCTGATTCAAGGCTCTCTGATATCAGAGTCAGTGTGTTTTTACCAACTTCAGAACACTAACACAGTTTCATGATGAAGTTTGGGCAATTATTAAGTTTTTCTTTAATCTGTAATATTTATCCCATAATACTCAGAATTTCCTTTGCATTCATAGTCTATGTCTCTCATTTGCTATTGACCCCAAAACGTGGTAATTATTTTCTTGTAATGGCTAATCTCCCTAACTAGATTTTAAATTCCTAGAGGAAAGAAGTCCACCAATTTAAAGTTCCCAAACTGTAAGCACGAGACTTGAAGCTTTCCTCAAGAGACACCATGGCACACTCAGAAGACAAGCTAACTTTAAAAAAAATGGCTTTCACGGTTCATTTAGAGCACTTGAATATGTCTGTTATGACATCCAGAGACTGTACTATGGAATTAAGAAATTATTAAGGATAGTTAAGAGGCTGAAACTGTTTTAGATATAACTGGGTTATTACATCTTAGAGACTTCTGGTGTAATAAAATTTGGGTATTCACCATTGTGGAATTTTACTGCTGCAAGGAATATTGCTATTTTCTTTAGATACATGTCTCATTCTATTAATTTGTCATTGAGAATGTCAAGCTCTAAAGAGTATAAAATACAAATGCCAGGAGATAGAAATACTTTAAAGGCACATATAGTAAAATTTCTGGTGTACACACATGCACACACACACATACAAGATTCTCTTTCTCTCTCATACACAGACACTCTCTCTCTCTCTCTCTCTCTCTCTCTCTCACACACACACACACACACACACACACACACTTACTTACTGAACATCAGAAAATATATTGCCTGATCCTTAAAAGCATGGGAAATCCTTTCTGATTGCATGTTGAAATATGTTTGAATTTAGGCTTTTGTTTGTCATCCTACAATGCCAGAGCATTATTTTCTGGCTCATGGGAGATGATGCCAATAGCATCCTACACTTTGTCTGAATACATCTATTTGTCTTTATTCACAAAAAGCATCTCTTACTATAATGTTTTGCAAAACTTGTCTTCCCAGACGTTAACTCAATGATAATGCATGGAATGTCAGTACAAATGTCAATTTACATTTATTTCTATTTGAATTAATACCAAGAAACCCTTTCAAAAAGAAATCACTGCATTTTCACCTCTTCTTTGGCTGTTGTTAGCTTGACAGCCAATCAGACGTCTCAGACTACAAAGTCTGGGTCTGCTTTCTTAGTTGCCTAGTGAAGAGGTTTCAGAAATACAATCAGTGTTCTGAGATCTATTCTTTGGGTTTAGTGTTTCTCAGCTAAGGTGGGTTTGTTGTTCAGATGATATCTGGCAATGTCTGAGGACATTTTTCATGGTCACTACAAGGAGATGACCATATGATGTCTGCTTTTCAATCCAAAAACAGTCTGTGAGCTTGATTGTGTCTACCCTGGCTAACATTTCTTACTCCTGCCTGTAATGCATTCAACTTTCCTTCCTGGTTATTTGTATTAGAGGCAGAAAAGAGGCTTTCCTTCCAGTCAGTTATAACCAATTACTACGGATTAGCTGACTGTTGAGAAAATTCTCAAGCTTAGTCTAGGTTCAGGGAAAGTGAAAGTCATCCATGCTCAACCGAGTCTACTGCGGGCTCAGTCAAGCTCAACTGCCTACTATCAGACCCATTTCAGGGCTTCGCTGCTACCTTTGCATGAAATCTCCCCTTAATCAGCTTCCTCATGCATTTCTCCAGCATATGTGATTTCTATGTCTCAATTAGCACCTAACACAAAGTGCAATCATTTTGGCTGTGTAAGTACTTGTCATTCTGTGCCTGGCTTACATCAGTTGCCATAATATCTTCCAATGACTGCTGAACATAATAGAATTCTCTCCTTCTTAGAACAGAATGGTAATACACTCTCTATACGCAACACAGTCTCTTTATCATTTTGATAGATGTCAACTTTTAAACTGAGCATTTGGGAATACCATTAGAAGTTATCATGATTTCAGTTCTCTGAGTACTCTTCTTTAGCTCCCATGCCTGTGTTCTCTGTTCCTGTCACACTGCCCATTTCTCAGTGATGTTAGAGTCAAAGATAAAGACCGCTCATTCCAACATCCTCCTGCACAGCCCATTCAACCTTAGACCGTTGATGGCTAGCAGGCTAGGCTGACCTCAAACTCACAAAGATCCACCTGCTTCTGCCTTCCAAGTGCTGGGTTTAAAGGCAAGCACCACCACTGCCTGGAGGTTCGGTGGATCTTAAAACACATGCTACTAGCACAGACAATACCTTTCCAACAGCCTAACGTGCTTGTCTGTTAGTAAATGATTTCTAATCTTTTCAGAGTCAGTGTCTGATATCTCTTTGTGTCTTTCTTTTCTTTTTCTCTACTAAATGTCAGGATAATAAAATTTTCATCTGCTTTGTTTAATGCCAATTCTTTGATATCAGGAAAATGTTTTTTTTTGTAGAGAAGGTGATTACTAAATGCTCTTGATCAAGTGCTGTAGAATGGACTTTGGTGTATAGATTTTATATGATAGGAGAACAGAAATTGTCCTGCTTAAAGAATACCTGAAGTAATCCTAATTAAGATCCTAGACTTTCAGCCCCATAGATAGCAGGAGAAAGCATTAGAGCAGTCTCAGCAGAGGTCTTTTTTGGGTGCCTTGGGTCAGCATGCTTCACAGGGTGGCCTAACATAGAGCTTACCCACCTGCTAATGGAAGATGTAGGACCTAAAGTATGAACTAGGCTAGGGATAAACTTGAATATTTGCTCCATAAGATTTTTCAGGAGCTTTATGTGAGGGTTAAGAGATAGAAGACAGGACACAAGGGAACAATTTGAGTGATGACTTTTGGCGCTCTTGAGCTATTCCAAGCTCTGTATACCTTTGCCTCATGCTCAAGAAATGTGACACCTTTGTCTTCCCATTCTCTAGATAATAAATTCAATCACCTTGGCACAAAACAAATGAAACAAAAAACATAGCAACTTAAATTATACTCTATTTACAGTTAACTAGATTTGGAAATAAACGTTTATCAGATGGTGTACCCATGATCGAAGAAATAGTATAAATTCAAAGTGTTTATGCTGGTGATTGGTTGGTGTCTCCAAGAGCTTACCAATAGTAACCAGTCGGACAGTAGCCAAAGTGGACATAGTTCTGTCATTCAGACATTGCTAGAGAAGATGTACAAATGACCAGCTCTTTTTTGTTTTCATTAGAAAAAGTATTCAACACTCTAATTTTCAAAGAAATGCAAAGAAAAACCATGTTGGATATGATCATGTTTATAAAAATTAAACAAACCAAATAAAAGGCAATCAGTCTTCCACAGATTAATAAAAGACCTAAGAACCTTTATACACTGAAGGCTAAATGGTGCATCAACTATAGAAAATACTGTGGAAGTTTCTCTAAAAATTAAAGATACTGCATGGCCCAGTAATTCCTATTCTGATTTCAAAGAGTATTATCCCTTACATCTTTATTGTGGTATCATTCACAATAGCTAAGAAAGGAAACGGCTTAGATGCACATAAAGATATGAATAGATAAAAGATGATGTGGTACAACATACATAGGACAACCATCTGTCTTTAAGAAAGGAGTAAATGCTACTATTTCAGTAACATGGATGAGCCCAGAGGCTTTATTCTGAGTGAAGCAATGGAGGCATCCAAGTATAAGCCTTTTGTGATTTCCTTCACAGAAGCAGAGATGTGATGAATGGGACCCAGGAAATGGGGGTACTAGGGAGAGGGATATTTCTCAATGCATATTAAGTCTATATTATGCAAGATAACTTTAGAACCCGTGGCAATGTGCACTATAAAATGTGGCAAGAGAAGAGATTTTGCATTGTTTTTAGAAAATACATGGTGTACAAATGTACACAAGTCTACAATACAAATTATGGAGGTGATGTACACATGAATACATTTGGTACCTTAATTCTAGTAAAAATATCATGGGAATATATGCATATTCCCTAACTAATATATTCCTAGCTAATTAAAATGTACATGAAATGTGTGTATTTTTTGCGCATCATGTATACTTTAATAAAGCCTAGAAGACAAAACAAAAATAGCATTTTCTAAACCAACCTGAGCATAGATGCTAAGTTGCTAAGACAAGCCCTCTTATTTTCAGGACCGACCAGGAAGAGGAAACAGGAGTATTATTCACACCAGTACTGAATTGTATATTTGGTTTTCTGAAAAGACTGGATGGGAAAACTTTATTCAAGAGGCCATATACTGTAAACATTTTGACATAAGAAAAATTAATGGTCTCAAAGTAGGAGTTCTTGGAGCTTCCATGTTTCTGCTGCTAGAAAACCTGTGGCCTCCATGCTCTCCACACCTTTTCCTTAGCAAAATGATACACGGTGCTGAGGACACTTGTGGCCTCTAATGGTCAGATAATGGACCACAATAAAAGTAATGGTTCCCTAGCTAGGGTGTAGTTCCTAATGGTTGGCAAAATCCATTATTAGACCATTAACATCTACAGAAAAGCTAGATGTCTGTCTGTCACAAAAATGCATTTGCATGGATTCCTCTTATTTCAGAAAAATTCAATTTACTCAGAATGAGTGGCAGTTTTTCTACATACATGAGTTGCCATCTTTCCATTCTGCGTGTGTTATTGAAAGATTTCAATGCACAACTGTGTTTTGTTATTAAAAGGTGAAGGTCTGTAATTAAAGCTCCACATTGGATTTCAAAGTAATTAATTACAATTTTCATCATTTCCAAAGAAATAAGATCACCATTAAGGAAAGTAGAAAGTCTAAATGGTTCTTCTGTCTACCCAGCACATGTTTCACAATATGACACTTAATAGTTTGCACATGTCTTCACATGTCCAGGATGTATCTCTCCCACTTTAGGAAGAACTAAAATGCTTTCCATTCCACAGGTGGTGAGTTATTAGAGCACTGTCATAGGAATATTTCTGTAGAAATCAATAACTCCATCTTCAGTCATTTGTTTAGCCTTTAGGGACTCTTGGTATTTTAGCTGTGGCTTCTGGAGAATTTAGCAGCTGTATTATATCAGTAGCCCTTTTAAAGAATAGAAGTGTTTATGGCTCTGTTTTCCTTGTCCAACCCACTTCTGTGTGAGAGTCGGTGTAGTAATCCATTATCTATTGTGTGTATTTAGAATGAGAGGAGGAACAGGGATATTTGCAAACCAGTCACACACCGAGGCTCCTAGGCTCTATTAAAATACTCAAATTGTCCCTCTTGACTGATTGGGAAGATTATTTATACCAAAGCCTTCCATATAAACAGCAAGTACAGTCCCAATCTGAGAAAGTGACCTAGTCACCTTGTTTTCTTCTTCTTTCAATTAGCTCATTAAAGAAGTAAGTGCTTTATGCAGTTTATGTGCAAATTTAAATATATCACTTTTAATGATATTTTCCAAGACAATAACTAAGATGGCAGAAAAATTTTAGTATATTTATAATTAAGTTTTATGACTCACATTCACTGAAGAATAAACTACATTCATTTCTGATTGTCGGTAGAAGGATATTCAAGGTACTTACAATTGTGTTGTTGAGATTGTTGTACTATGGGATAATTACATTTAAATTAAAGTTTTAATATATTTATTCCTTGCTGATTAAAAAGACAGTGTACTTTAAACAAAGTTCTTAGTGGATTTTCATCATTTTATACTCTGAAGATTTAATTGTAATTCCACAGAACTGTTGCCAATTTTCTACTTGGTTGAGAGTCTCATTATTTTAGATATGCAATAAAAAAGCTAACCAACTGTTTAATTATTTGAAGAAGAGAAAGAATATGGAAGAATAAGACAATATAGCCAGTATATTTTTTCTTAGAAGTTGTTTTTCAAGCTCTAAGTCATTGTGTAATGAAATGTCTTTAATCATAGTTATCATCTGAAGTCATTATGAAATTGAATAACAGACTATCTCAGTTTCTACAGTGTTACAAAGTAGAGTCATCCTACTGCAAGTTATTATAGCAAAACACAGATACCCTTCACCACCCAGGCCACCATTCTATATTCAAAGTTTAGCCTGTGAGAGTGCAGAGTTGTAAAACTAGAGGGGCTTATTTTCCTTAGAATAGCTAATTTGAATTTACTTATAGACTCTAACCCTGTGTTCTGGGAATTATACTGTAAGTTATGCTTTTTATTTTCTCTTCACAGATGGGAAGCTTGTAGCTAGCAAGCCAAGCATGGTGACTCATGCTTTTAATCCTAGCACTATACTGATATAGTGCAATTACCCTGCATTTGAGGCCACTCTGAACTGTAAAATGGCACCAAGTTAGCCCTATAAAGGATAAAAGAAAGACTTCAACTGAAGAAAGGGTTAAGTACATCCAAGAGGAGACAGTGAAAAATAACAATATTAGGTCAGTGATTAAAAAAAAGGAAGACTAAGAGAAGCCATAAAATCAATAAAATGACAGAAATCAATATACATCTTTCAGTAATAACTTCGAAATCAGTGACTTCCATTCCCAAACCAAACAACACAGACTAGCAGACAGAACTTAAAAATAGGGGCTGCCTGGAAGTGGAAATGCAGGCAAGGAGACTGTGAACAAATGGAGCCTGGAGTTGCCATGCTACTATCTGATAAAGTCTAACAAAATAAGGTTCATACCAAAACTAATCAAAAGATATAAAGAAGGTTGCTTCTTATGGACTGAAGGAAAAGTACATCAATATGACATTACAGTTTTCAATGTATATGTGCCAACTCGGGTATACTCAGCTTCATAAAACAAATAATTTTAGTTGTAAAATGCTAGGTTAACCCCAACATGCTAATACCCAACAGCTTCACCAATGAACTGATCATCCAGACAAAAGTATGAACAAAGAAATAATAGATCTACATAACACCACTTGATCACAATGGAATAAAATAAATATGAACAATAACAGAAACCACAGAAAATATATAGTAATAGAGATTGAACAACAACCGCACTGCACAATGAATGGATAAGTGAAGAATTTTTTTAAAAAAAAATCAAAATTTCCTATAATTGAATGAAAATAAAAGTACAACATACTAAAACTTACAGAAAAAATGAAGGAAACTTTATAATTCTAAGTGCTATATAAAAAATATCATCAAGAACATAAGTAAACAAAGAAAAGACCAGAAGAGATAAGAATTTAAATAGCTACATCACAAGAAATAGAGTGAATCACAAACAACCCAACTCCACTCCAACACCTCAGGACCAGATGGGTTAGCTTCAGAATTTTATCAGACTTTAAAAAAAAATGAGATCAATGTTTCTCAAAATATTCTGTGAAATAGAAGAGGAAATAAATGCTTCTGAATTATTTGTATGGAGCCAGCATTACATTGATACCTAAACCAGATAAAGACATAACAAGAAATAAAATTGTAGGAAAATCTTTCTGATGAATATAAATACAAAATCCTCAATTAGATACTTGCAAAATGAATTCAAGAGTACATCAAACCACCACAATCAAGCCAGCATCATCCCAGGCATTCAGGAATGGTTCAATGTACAAACACAAAAAATGCTAATCTATCACAAAAAAATAGTCTTAAGGACAGAAATCACATGACCATCACATTAGATGAAGAAAAGGCCTTTAATAAAATCCTATATCTCTTCATAATAAAAGTTTAGGAGAGTCTAGGGATGTTGTGGAAGAAAATATTTGTTTAACTATGTATAAATGTGTTGAATTTGTTTGTGTTACAGAATAATGGTTAACTATGTAAAGATTTGTTGTTTCACCTTTCCTGCCATAGGCAGCTGATTGGTCTAATAAAAAGCTGAATGGGCAATATCTAGGCAAAGGAAGGATAGGTGAGTCTGGCAGGCAGAGGGAAAAGGGAGCCAGCCAGCCAGACATGGAAGATGCAGGAAAGCAGGAAGGACAGAACGTAGATGAGGTAAACGAGCCTTGGGAAAACACATAGCAAAAAGAAATAGGTTAATTTAAGAAAAAAGCTAGCTAGAAGAAAGCCTAAGTTAAGGCTGAACAATCATAATTAATAATAAGTCTCCATGTCTTTATTTTGAAGCTGGTTGGTGGCCAAAAAATTCCAACTACGTAGGAATATGAAGGACATATTCCAACATAATAAAGCAATTCAAGACAAGCCCATAGCCAACATCATCCTAAACTGAGAAAAATTCAAAACATCTCTACTAAAATTAGGAATGTGACAAACATGTCCACACTTCATATTTCTATTGTGTATAGTGCTTCAAGTCTTAACTAAAGAAATAAGACAAGAGAAGATGTTAAATAGGAAAGAAGTCAGCATCCATCTTTACAGATGATAGGATCAGATATATAAAAGACTCTAGAGACATCACAGAAAGCTCCTTCAGCTGATACACATGTTCAGCAAAGGGACAAGTTACATATTAGCACACAAAATCAAAGAATTTTCTGCACACAACACACTGAGAAATAAATCAAGGAAGCAATCTACCCTCAAAACAACAACAAATATCTTGGACTAAATCTACCTATGTGTGGGGATTTGAAAGAAAACAGCCTCCAAAGGAATGGCACTATTAGAAGATATGGCCTTGTTGGAGGAAGTGTGTCACTGTGGGGGTGGGCTTCGAAGCTTCCTATACTCAGGATATCACACAGGTAACTGTTAGTTGACTTCCTGTTGCCTGCAAGATGTAGGACATGGCTATTTTAGTTACTTCTCCAGCACCATGCCTGCCTGTATGCCGCCATGCTCTCTGGCATGATAGACTGAACCTCTGAACTGCAAGCCAGCCACAACAATCAAATATTTCCTTTAAAGAGATGCCGTGGCCATAGGAACCATAACTAAGACACCAAGGAATTGAAAGACTTGTACAATGAAGACAGTAGGCTTCTGAAGAAAGAAATTGAAGAAGACATCAGAAGACGGAATGAATTCATAGACTGCTCATTGATTGGGAGGATTAATATTGTGAAAATTGCCAAGCTACAAAAAGCAATCTAAGAGTCAGTGCAACCACCACTAAAATTCCAACACAATTCTTTATAGAAATTGAAAAAAAAATCTTAAAATCCTTTTGGGAACACAAAAGACCTAGGTTAGGCAAAACAACCCTGAGCAATAAAAATATTATTGGAGGTGTTATGTTACATTAAATAATCATAGTAATAAAAACATAGTATTGGAATAAAGGGCACATTTATTAATGAAATAGAATTGAGACACCAGACGTAATCCCACATATCTTCAACCCCTCAATTTTGAAAGAAGCCCAAAGTGGACATTGGAGGAAGAAATAGTCACTTCAACTAACAATGCTGGTCAAATTGTATAACGACATATATAATGAATAAAGATGTTTATCTCTCACGCTGAACAAAGCTCAAAGTGGATCAAGGATTTTAACATAAGATTTTATACCTTACATCTGAAAAATAATAAAATAGGGAATATTCTAAATCAGACTCTATAAATACAGGAAATAATAGTGTCAACTGACAAGTGGGACCTCATGAAGTTAGAGTTTTAATAGAGTAAAGGACAAGGCCAGCTGAGAGCAGAGGCAGACTACAGAATGGGAGGAATTCTTTTTTTTTTACTTTAAATTTTTTTATTGATTTTATTGAGCTCTACATTTTCCCCTCCCTTCCTCTCCCCTCCCCTTCTACCCTCCCCCATGGTCCCCAGGCTCCTAATTTACTCAGGAGATCTTGTCTTTTTCTACTTCCCATGTAGATTAGATCTATGTATGTCTCTCTTAGGGTCCTCATTGTTATCTAGGTTCTCTGAGATTGTGATTTGTGGGCTGGTTTTCTTTGCTTTATGTCTAAAAGCCACTTATAAGTGAGTAAATATACTATTTGTCTTTCTGGGTCTGAGTTATCTCACTCAGTATGATGTTTTCTAGATCCATCCATTTGCCTGCAAATCTCAAGATGTCATTACTTTTTCTGCTGTAGTACTCCATTGTGTAAATGTACCACGTTTTCCTTATCTGCTCTTTGGCTAAGGGGCATTTAGGTTGTTTCCAGGTTCTGCCTATGACAAACAATGCTGCTGTGAACATAGTTGAGCACATGTACTTGTGGTATGATTGAACATCCTTTGGGTATATATCCAAAAGTGGTATTGCTGGGCCTTGAGGAAGGTTGTTTTCTAATTTTCTGAGAAATCACCATACTGATATCCAAAGGGGCTGTAGCAGTTAGCAGTTTGTGCTCCTACCAGCAATGCAGGAGTGTTCCCTTTACCCCACATCCTCTCCAGCATAAGTTGTCATCAGTGTTTTTGATCTTGGCCATTCTTAACAGGTGTCAGATGGAATCTCAGAGTTGTTTTGATTTGTATTTCTCTGGTGGCTAAGGATGCTGAACGTTTCCTTAAATTTTTTTCAGCCATTTTAGATTCCTTTGTTGAGAGTTCTCTGTTTAGGTCTGTGCCCTGTTTTTCTTTTAAACTGGATTATTATTATTATTATTTGATGAGTTCTTTTTATATTTTGGAGATCAGCCCTCTGTCAGATCTGGGGTTGGTGAAGATCTTTTCCCATTCTGTAGGCTGCCGTTTTGTTTGTTGACTGTGTCCTTTGCTTTACAGAAGCTTCTCAGTTTCAGGAGGTCTCATTTATTAATTGTTTCTCTCAGTGTCTGTACTACTTGGGAGAAATTCTTTACCAGCTACACATCTGATAGAGGGCTCATGTCTAGAACATACAAGGGACTAAAAACTCAACATTAATAATATAAACAACCAACTAAAAATTTGGAATAGAACTAGAGTTCTCAAAAGAAGAAACACAAATGATCAAGAATTGTAATTTGAAATGTTCAACACCTTCAGCATCCAAGAGATACAAGTTAAAACTACTTTGAGATTTTATCTTGCTCCAGTAAGAATGGCTAAGACCAAAATAAAACAAATCAAACTTCAACTAAACAAACAAAAACTCCACAAACTAAATGACTATAAATGCTAGCGTGATTGTGGGAAATGAGAACTCATTCACTTTTTGTGGGAATATAAATTGGTGCAGCCATATGGAAATTAGTGTAGAGGTTCTCCAAAATGCTGAAGTAGACCTACAATATGATACAGCTCTCCTACTCTGTGCATGCTCCCAAAGGGCTCTATATCCTGCTACAGAGACACTTGTTTATCTACGTCCACTGCTGCTCTATTCACAATAGCTACAAAATAGCTTAGATGTTCATCAATGAAGGATGGGCATTGAAAATATTGTACATGTATGCAATGTAATACTATTAAGCTGTAAAGAAAACTAAAATTGGAAGGTAAATGGATGGTGTTGGAAATAATCATTTTCAGTGAGGTAACCTAGACCCATAAGACAAGCACAATATGCTCTTGATATGGGGATTCTAGCTTTGAATATTGAGATAAGCATGAATCCACAGAATAAAGAAAGTAGTAAGCTTCATGTGGGGAACTTTCAAGGGAAATGAAAGAACATAGGTGGTATGAAGAGAGAATGGTAAATTATGGGACAAGAAGGGTTAAGTAAGGAGGGGCCTGAGAGGACAGAGAGTAAGATGGTGTATAGGAATGTTAACCAACACCAAGGATCTTAGGAAAAGCCATATAGAACCCTAATGTAGAAGCTTCTTAAAGCATAGCTATACATAAGTAAAAAGCTTAAATGGAGCTACTTTGTGGCAGGGAGAAAATGACTCTCCCAGGTACCATTCAGTATCTAATGAAAAGCTAGGTACAAATCTCAAGGTTTTGATCAGTGAGGTTCCATAGACCCCAGCACATTACAGGCTAGTACCATTGATCTTGATTGCCCTCTGCTACTTTATGTAAGACCACATTGTGGAATACACCAAACACTTGAATCAGACAGTAGAGACTGGCATTGACCTGGAATCCTCCTGGATGAAGCTAGGAGTGCCATGTAAGCTACTAGGGGTGTAAATCATCAATTTTGCCTACCTGTGAACTATGTGTGCTATAATAGTGAATGGACTGGAAGACGTAATAGTGGCATGGAAGATATGGGAGTAACTACACACTTTCTGAATGGATTAAAGTCTTGCTATACAAGAAACAACTCCAGCCTTGTATGGTTAATGGGACTAAGAAACCGTGGCTGCATAGGTCATAGGCCCTAGGGGAGAAACCATTATTCCACTAAATGTGCATAGCATGAAGCCATTTCCTAAGCTCTTCTCTTTATAACCATGGAGGAGTACATCTCATCACCTCATCAAAGAAGCTTCTTTTTGCAGTAGATGGCAGTTAATACAGGGATCCACATCTAGTCTAGGGGCAGAGAAGTAGAGATAGCCCTAAACAGGACATACATATGTCACACAGGCCTCCGAAAATAATCTTTGAGAATAGGGAGCAGAAAGATTGTTAGAGCCTGAGTTGTGAATGACTGCAGCAGAGCAATGTTTACCATGACAGTACAAGGCAGTTACATATACATATACAATATACACTCACAATGGCTGCTGTAGCATTCATCAGACCCGTGGTAGATCAAGCCAGACAAAAACATCCTAGCATAACTAGGAGAGGGGGCGTGTCACAGAGTCCTATCCTTAGCTTCAGAGTGATTGGCAACTGATGGCTTGGGATGAGATGGGGTGGGGAGAGTCAGTTTTCTTCAGCGATGCAGTAGGGAGAGGCTATCCCTGCTCCAGTAGCTAGCCTGCTGCAGCGCCAAGTGAACTCAGTGGGTTTTATAAGAGGAATACCGAGAATTGGGAGTGAATAACTGTGGGGGAAGAGGGGAGGAATTGTGCTAGAGGGGGTAAGGGTAGATTAATCAAAATACACTACATGAATGTATGAAATTCTCGAACAATAAAGACAACTAAAATTCTAGAAGAAGAGACAGGAACCTGCTCACTGCCTGTAAGACTCAGTGAGAGGCAAAGATCCACATGCAGGCTCAGAGCTCTCCACCCTGGGTCTGAAGGAGGAAACACGGGCCTGCCGGACACCACAAGGTGCCAGTCAGATGGACTTTACTATGGTGAGCAAATATATGGTGGGGTATGAAAGGTAGCGAGAGACAGAATGGTCCATGTCCTCTGGAAAGAGGCAGATCTAAAGGGGTGAAAGCAATCAGGGCGGGCCGAGGTTAAGGGGGGCCCATGGTTATATCTGGCCTGGGCTGCTGCCAAGGGCCACATCTCTGTCCATGGCCCTGCTACATCTGAGGTCCATGCTGATATCTGTGGCTCCTGTAACCACTGAAGGCTAAGAGGATAGGGCTGCACAGAGTTGGATCCACCCCTCACAGGCTCCAACACCCCTTAGGCCCTGTGGCACTGGAGACAGCGGATCCCTGTACCTACCTGAGCAGCTTGACAGCTGACTGTAATTAGCACAGGTGCTGGTGAGTTGTCCCTAAGGGTGTGAAAGTGGGAGAGCTGGTCCTGCCCCCCATAGGCTAACATGCAGTGGTATGGACAACGGAAAGATGCTCTCCCCGCTTCACCCCTCACCATCTGAAGCAGGTGGGAGAGTGGACCCAGCCCTTTACCAACTGCAGCACTAAGGAGAGCAGGCCCTGCACCTCTCCTGGGCAACACAGTGGAACGGAGACTGCTGGCATTGGTGAGGGTGAGATGGCCCCGCGGGTGTGAACGTGGGAGAGCTAGTCCCACTACTCATATGTCCTGCAACTGTGTGCATGGGAGAGAAATGCTCCCCTCTTGCTTCCCACCACCTGCAGCAGGCGGGGAGCAGGCTCCTGGGTCACGACAGTAAAGAACTGGCCTTGCCCCTCACCTGCAGCAGCGCTCAGGAGAGCAGACCTTCCCTGGGCAGCATGGCAGGTTGCAGGTCAGCCTGTCCTGGTCTGCCGTGTGACGGTGAGGATGACTCACTGTGTCACACAACACACAGCTTCCACAATGAGATTCTTTTTCTTTTCTTTTAAATTTTATTTTCTTTTATCCTGAGGTTTGTTGAGGGAAGGGTTGTAAGGGCAGAAGGCAGATAGGAAGGGATGGGGAGATGAGTGGGATCAAGATGCATGACGTGAAATACATTAAGAATCAATACAAATGTTAAATTGGAAAAAAAATCCAACTAAAATCTATTTTGTTTCTACATTTTTACACCGTATTCTAGACCATTGCAAATTAGAAGTATGACTTGCATTTATATCATGCATCATGTCTTTTGGCCAGCATCATAATATATTATCATAATACTCTGGAATTGCCTTAGCAACTTGTTGAAGCAAATTTCCTTTGACGTTAGATTTTCTGTGTGAGCATATTTGCTGGAAAGCTGGAATGGCAGACCCCTCTTCTTAGAATTCTTAGGCTCTCTTACCTTAATAATAATAGTTATTAATATAATCACGAAAGCTACTCTTTCAAATTCTCCACCTGTAGCAGACATTGCTTGCTATTCTCTCCAAGAAGTTTAGGCAAGTGGTATGTGTGCATCAGGCAGACTGGTTTGTTTGGGAAAGCACGTGTGAACCTGAAATTTATTACACGCGAGACAGAAAAGGGGGTGCAGCGTCTGTGCCTACCACAAAGTAATATCAGAGAACAAAAGATTATCCTCTTGCTTAGAGAACGAGTAAGTCAAGGATACATTGTCTTCCATTCAACGTCACAAGATCTGGGGTAAGTAGCTACTGTAGGAACTTTTGAAATGCAAAATTCTGTATATGAATGCTCTATATGAACTGGACTCTATAGCAGTGTTATTTGACTGCATTTTTCATTAACTTGGAGACTGTCAGTGTCAATGTATTGCTCTGAAGGACTAAGCACACCAGAGTGAATTTAACAGCTTAATCACATGGCCTTCTTCCCCACCTTCTTTCAACTGTTTGATTTTCTTAGCTAGGTAATGAAAGTGAATGGTTTCTGATGATGATTTCAGTATTGATCACTGAGAATGTCTGAAAATAGTTTTTCCTAGAATATATTTCACCCTGGGGTCCCACCCCTCTGTCCTGACCCCTCCAATTGGTTTCCTGTGGGAGAAAGTTCCTCTGTCTTGCTGACAGAGCCCATTGCCAATGCCAGGGCATAGACTTATCATCATTCATGCAGTTCTGCATCTGTAGAGGGTTCAGCTAAATTGTTCCTGTTAGGCAATGGAGTTGCTGTCTTTGGTCTTGAGGGAGATGGAGCATAGACAGCGAGCTGAAGAACAATAATTAGAGGGAACCAAAGAAACCTTTCCATTTCGGAAACAGTTGTACCAGAATAAAACATTTTGTTAGTCATATAAAATTTAATATTTTCATGAATAAAATGTTGATTTGTATTAGAAAAAAAGAAAACACAATGACCAGCCTAAAATTCCCACTTCTGGTTTCCTCCACACTGACCAGTGACTGGAATACAAGGGTGGCAAGCCATGTGCCTGTCTGCAGAACTGCTGTATATTAAAGGCCAGCAAAATTAGATTAAGGTTAAGGGAAGAATGTAAATTTTGTTAATAAGGTTTCTATATTTAATTCAAATCCAAACACCCTGTGGGCCTATTGATGATAATCCCATTTAATCTTGCAAAAAGCTTTCCTGGTATCAAGGGATCCAGCTCAGTGCTGCCCTTTATTACCTAGGAAATGAAGAATTTTTGTAAACCTTTTCCTCAAGGTAGAATAAATGTAGTGATAGAATTTTAATGCTTTTACTTTTTTTAAATTAAAAAAATCAAAAACGTTCAACTTTACTGTAATGAAGTTACAAATGAAACATCACACAGCTTGGCAGGCAAAAGGATACATAATGATTAAAAAATATTAAAATGACTATGAACTAATTCAAGGGAGATGTTATATAAGAATACTATATATAAATATCTACCACAAATTTATTATTTGATGTGAGGAAAGCTCAAAATATCTTAAAAGAACTTGTTTAAAAGATAGGAAACTTTGCTATCCAATTGAAGACAGCTCCCTGGCATTCTCAAGGGCTCCTTCCTTCTTCCTTTCTAGAAGCTTTACCATGTATGGACTTCCTTTTCTCCCCCCATCTCTCTCTGCTTTCTTCTAACTAACTGTACTTCTTTATTCCTCAGTCCTTCTTGGGCTCTCGTCAGGGTATATTTTAAATTTTCACATATGCTTGTTCTCTTTTTTGTGTGCTAACTGCATCATTCTTGAACTACATGCTTAGCAATTCTGTATTCATCCTCCTTAGCATTTTGGACATGTGTGTGCCTGTGCGTGAGTCTGCACACACATGGATTCTAAAGCTTGAAATGCTTATATCCTTCCAAAAAGTAGTTATATATAATAAGGCATGAAAGGATGTGAGTTTTAGAATCAGATGAATGTACACAGACTGTAATTTCCTCATCTCTGACCAAACCAATGCATCAACATATAAAACTGTTTAGGTGTCTGACAATCCACCTATAAATTACTGGTTGATTATCATACCCAGCTTCTACCTTACCCTATAATTATTACACATAAAAAGCAGACTCAAACTCATAAAGAACTTTTCATATGACCTAGAATATGCTAAAGCTTAGTTTCATTTAAAAACATTGACTAGATACATATAGCAAAGACTAGAGCTGACCAAAACTGCAGAGTATATGCACAGTTGAGCTCAGTTTCTTCTGGTCATAAACGAATTGTGAAGTGCTTCTGCATTTGAACTTCTGCTAAAAGAAGACCAATAATGAGCAGCATGGACATTCTTTGATCCTGTTAGAACAATGCAGTAGCCATGTGTTTGGTAATCTGTGATGGATAATATCACCGTGAATTAAATTTTAATAAAGGAGCACAGTGTAATTCTCAGCACTCCTAATCTTAGTGCACGCATTCTATTAAAACGATTCCAATATGACAGAAACAAAGTCATCCAAAGGCTTGCTTTGAGCACCCTGGTCCACTTTCCACACAACACCATTATCTCTTCATTGCTTAGAGAGTCCCCTTATTAGGAAATCATGATCGTGCACATTCTGACCCAAACAGAGCCTCATTTTTGACTGACATATACAAACCACAGTGTGACAGCAGTCTGACTTTCATACTGCCTCTCCCTGACATCAGGCAGAGGAAAGTGAAAAGCCATTCATTCCTACTTGTGTAAATACCAGCTTTTTGAGACCCGTTTTCCCCATTTAGGTTTTCAGGGTCCGTCTCACTGGGTAACTCTGAGGATTGTGGTTCTATCAGGAGTTCAAGTATTCTTGGCAATCAGAAACTCCAATGATTTTAAGTAGTTATTATAATTCTTTGAGCAAATCTTTTTAATTCAAGCTCAATATCTTTGCATACTTCTATGACGTTGTCATCGGGAAAAATCAATGTTTTCTTGTCCTCTTAGCCATCAGAGCACCTCTTCCATGAAGCCCAGTACTGCAATTTAGCTTCAAGTGATTTTCTCTGAACCTACAGTTGTAATTTTCTGTATTATCCTTTTAAAAATGCAGCATCTTCCAGCAGCTCTAGTAGTCTTCTTTTATAGTTTATCTTTACATACAGTTATTTTATGATCAAAGTTGGAAGCTAGAAGGAAAATGCAACAGCAGCAGTAGGAAAAACAAGGACAAAGCAGCTGACGACAGCAGACCAGCTGGAGTCTCAACCATGCTCCTTCATTTGGGGGACATTATGAATTGAGAGCACAGTGCTTTCTGGGGATATTTAGCTCTCAGTCCCATTTTCAATTTATACTTAGACCAGACTATTTTGGTTCTTTTATTGTCATTATTAGTTTATTAAAATGTACATGAAAACATTTATTACTGGTAGTCTAAGCAAAGAATCAATGAAAGATCTCATTTGTTATATATCATTCACACTCATTTCTGCAGTGCAATCTTCTAACTCGAGGGTGGGCAAACAGATAGAGAATAAACTGTTATTCACCTTGTCCTGGTACCAGAACTATATTTCCATGACTCCTACTCCTTTAAATATTTCTATCTACTTAATTGGATAGTCAGAGATTTTAAAAGCAGAAACCATTTATTATGTTTCTTTGTTTTCTTTCGTCTCTTAAACCAGAGCTTAAAACACAAACCTGAAGTCTATATAGAAGGGAGCAATAACTAATATAACCTTACAACTGAGAGCAATGAACTTCTTTAAATGTACTTTCTAGACACTAAGAACGGTATTAGAGTAATATAGGAAACAGCTGTGCAGTGAGAAGCCGACTGATGCTAGAACTGAAATTTCTGTGAGCAGAGCTTATGGTCAGAAATGCTGCTGCCAAAAGCTGAAGTGTTGGAAGAAAAGCTACTTGCTAGCACTCACAGCAAATCTGGAAAGTGCTGTGGGATAACCCCTCTGTATGCTGTGAACATGTCTTATTATCATTGGTTAATAAAGAAGCTGATTTGGTCAATAGTCAGGCAGAAGAGAGCCAGGTGGGAAATCCAAGCAGTGATACAGAGAGAAGAAGGGCAGAGTCAGGCAGACACCATCAGCTGCCAAGGAAGCAAAATATAAGGTAACAAGCCACGGGCATTGTGGTAAAATATAGACTAATAGAAATGGGTTAATTTAGTTATAAGAGCTAGTTAGTAATAAGCCTGAGCTAATAGGCCAGACAGTTTGTAGTTAATATTAAGCCTCTGAGCAGTTATTTTTATCAATGGCTGTGGGGCTGGGCAATGGTGGTGCACACCTTTAATCCTAGTACTCAGGAGGTAGAGGTAAGAAGATCTCTGTGAGTTGGAGCCAGCCTGGTCTACAACAGTTGGTTCCAGGAGAGGCTTCAAAGCTACAGAGAAACCCTGTTTCAAAAACCAAGAAAATAATCTCTGTGGAGCCAGGTGGGACAGAAAAGCCTCCATTACAGGAGAGAGCAGTTGTAGATTGTTGTCACTGGGAATGGGCAGCCATAAGGGCATAGCTGACTGTCTAGCTCTTCCTGACTCCTGTGACATGGTAATAAGGAGCAGGAATAAGCAGGTAAGAAATTATATGAAATCACAAAAAAATAGAAGATTGAAATAAAGACCTGCCTAGTTATACATAGGCTGTCTTAGTTTGCTGCCTCTTGCTTGATAAACACCATGAGTAAAAGCAACTTGGGGAGGAAAGGGTTTATTTGGCTTACAAATCCCAATTACAATCTAAGGAAATGAATTGCAGTGAAATATTTAATGTAACTTGATGCCTCCAAATTGTTATTATTTCAGAATTCAAGCTTCATAAACTCATTCATGAAATATCCTACACCAAGTCTTAGAAATTTGACATGATTCTTCACTTTGGAATAGCCACATTGGGATTATCAATGAGCACATGTGCCTACTGGCTTTCATTTTGGATTGCTCAGGTCTTAAACCCTTTCCAACTAACCTACCTAAAAGTATCTGCTACCACTTTTTTGTTACACTGGCATGATAATTAAAGAGCAGGCATGAGTTGCACATAACATTATGATACCTTTTCTTCAAAGTAGGCAGCCTGGACTGGCTTGTCAGTTGTTAGCTTGTATTCTCTTAGAATCTCTAAAGATATCACAGAGTAGTTTCAAACTACTATTTAGGTGTCTTCCCAAGAGTAGTCCTTCAGTGAGATGCTTGTGCCAGTTTTAAGCCTCAAGCTCTTTGAAGTGGGGGATGGGAGTAAACAGTCTTATGACCAATACTGTTTTTTCTTGAAGCACAGAACCCTGAGTAGTGATTACCTAACACTTATGTGAAAGCTATTTTTATGACTATGGTAAATGGCTAGTCAGGTCACGAAATTAAAGAAGATATATTTCCATTTTAGAAAATTCGACATGGGATTACTATCCTTTCAACTGCTTACATTCGAGCCACCTCAAGAAAGACACTAGATATGGAGTCACGTTTACCATGGTTCTTGGTAGACAGACAAGTAAATTTGGTTGAACAAATTTGAAGGGGGAGGTTTCATCGCTTTGAGAAATTAATCAAAGACCTCATTACTTCAATATTAAATATATATAATTCAAGGATATCTTAATGTTATTAAATGAAGAATAAAAGAAGTGAAAAATAATCTAAAATGGTTAATTCAAAGTCTATTATTTTGGTTTCCAGGGTTTTAAATTAAGGAGAACTTTATTGTTAATGGGATGATATTACTGTTACTCACTACTCTACCTTTTTATGGGCCTAGAAAATCTGATTATCTCTGGTTTAGATTTCCCTTGAATCTGCTGTTTTAGTCTCTGCCCTTCTTGCACAGAGGGAGCAGAACTCTCCCCATCATTTCAGGGCAGGAGAATCATTTTATGGCTACAGATATAGGCTGTGTCTTCATAGCAGTCCGACATGACATCCGAGGTAGAGCACCTCTTATTCAGGCAGATGCCTAATGGACATTTATTGTGTTTTGTGTTTTTGATACTTAGGCAATTCTTATACCTCATGCCTAAGCTTGATTTAGGGGTCTGTGTTCATCCCTTAGGCTATGAACATGTCAAATTCCTATAGAAAGGGCACTAACTCTGTACAGTGTTGTAGCTACAGAAAGTTAGATTTCACCCTTATATAAAGAGACTTACTTTCTCCAATTTTAATTAAAGACCCACAACTTTCTACTAGCACATTTTTTCCCTGGTTTTTGTTTCTTGTTCTGTTTCCAAAACAGATGTAGCTGAGTGGCTCTTGTAATGTTTCTATTAATAAATCTATCCCTACTCACTTACAGTATGCTATCATGGGAAGCCTTGTGAGGGGTGTTAGTCCTATTAACCTGCCACCCAAGGCAACTCCTTATGCAGAAATGATCTACAATGCCCCAGGGGAAGCACCTTGTGGCAGAAATAGCCCTAGCCCTGCAGTCATGAAGCCCCAAGCTGCTGCCTCCTTACCCTAAGCACTGAATCCATCCATCATTATAAAACACTTGAGTTGTATTTTCCACGTATGTGATGTGAAATGGGCATTTAGCTTAATACTGACCCCTCCTGACATGGGGGTGGATGGCCACAGTAGTAGTTTGCTGCAAGTCTTCATTTCTGGGACAGGACAGATATTACAAGACTTTGTGGACTTTTATTAATTTTGTTGCTATCAATAAAATGGCACCAATTCATTGAGATTTGGAGCCTGGTTAGAAATTAGAATATTTGTAGTATTTGTAGTAAATCACCAGGAAAGAACCACTGTCCCCCATAGAAGAAAGTTGGGTTTGTCCTTCCCACTCCTCTGCTTGTTCCTCCTTATTAACATGGTTTTATTCTCTTCAGGCAATTAATTTAAGTGGGCTAACTGATGAGGCCAGGGATGTCTGTAGCTTTTCTTTGTAGGCAGAGCAGCTTTGCTGTGTTTTCAGGCTAGAGGATAGCCCCTAACTGGCAGCAACACCCAAGTAAATGCTCTCACAGTAGTCCTAGGCAGGAGCCGTGGAGAACTCTGGGTGGGCGTGAACAAAATATGACCATCCCTTCTACTCGGAATAGTGATAGCAGCACATGCGTAAGTACAAACCATAGATTAGTGGGATTTTAGTTCTGAACCCAGTATGTATATTGAATCAAATCAGATCTCTGCTCTTATTACTCATTTTAATAAGATTATTATCTCTGAATTTCAGTTCACCAAAGCCTACCTGTCTAATCCTTTTGTACCACCTGTTTTACAGATATGGAAAATGTAAGTGTACACACTACCATAAAACACCTATTAAGAAATATGTAGGCTCGTTATCACAGACATTGGCCGTTTTCTTAGCTAGTGCACCAAGGGAAGCATTACTCCCTCTTCCCTACAGATTCCTCAAAGAATACTAATGGGGCACTTACCTCATTGGCTGTTTAAAACAATATTTATTTATTTTTATTTTATGTTTATGAGCATTTTGGCTGCATGAATGTATGTGGACTACAAACATGGCTAGTACACACAGAGGCAAAAAGAGGTGATTAGATCCACTGGAAATGGAGTTTCAGATGGTTGTGAGTCTCTTCACGGTTGTTAGGAACCAAAACCTGATGTCTGCAAGATCAACAAATGGTTCTAAACTAATGGCCAATCTATTGGGTTGCATTGAAGAGTAAATGAGAAAACACATGTAAAAAGTTTATGGCTCTGCTTGGCATATTGAATATTAGTCATTTTACCTATCATTAAAGGTTTCACTAAACCAGTCAACAAGTGGATTTGAAGACCTTGAAGAATATTTGAAAGACTATTAGAAAAAAATTTCAGTCAATGGAGGTCAATACCATTTTCAGTAGCACCAAGTAGTTGCATTGGTATATAAAGTAGTCCATTGGAGTTGGTCATAAGAACCTATTTGTCTGGGTAACAAGAACCTATTTGTCTGTTTTATTTTATATTTTAAAATTCTAAGTCTGTAAAACAGTCTTTGAGGCTATGTGCCTTTGGAAGAGGACAATAAAATCTAAATCTAGGTATTTCTGAAGGTCTAGAGTAAAGTTTAGAACCTATAATGCTGAGATAGACCGGCCATGTTCTAGAATTTACTTCAAAAACAGAATAACATTTGGGTTGTTATTAGGGTAACTTTGTTGGCACTGTAATGTGTTTGTAGCTCTAAATGATAACAATCATGCTATCGCAGAGCCTGCTTGGTTTGCATTTTCAGCCTGACTATTCCTTTTGGGAAAGAATAATGAGATAATAGTTGTCAGCCCATGAAAATTCGACAGCAGTGGAGCCGTCCTGCATCAGCCAGATGAGAGTTTTGCTTCTGAACCAGTCACTTACTTCTTCACTGTTGTAAAGACATCTCTTTCCACTGCACAATGAATATGTTTAGAAAATTTATACCAACAAAATGACCTCCTTTAATATTAACATTTACCACATTTATTCAAGACATGTCATCAAAATGAACTGTCTGCTCTTAACTCCTATACTTTCTGAAGTTATCCTTTCCACTCATTTTTATTCAAAATGTGAAGTTGCAGATGAAGAGCTGCCACAGTATAAATGAGGAGCGGTGGCAGAAACCAGCCACTGGCATTTGCATGGAATTTGGCATATGTTCTTAGCCCATGGAACAAATAGGGTTTATCATCATGCCATGATTCTGGCAGCTTTTCTGCTAAAGAAATAACACAAGTCTGAAGATTCTTAACTACTCCAGTTGATAAATAAGGCTTTACTTGTTATATAAAATCAAGATATTCACTTTGGGTGTCTCATGTCCATCTCTCAAATTTTTTGCCACAAACAGCAATTCTTAATCAAGGCAGCCTTGACCCTAGGCCACCTTTGGCAATGTCTGGAGGCATTTATGATTGTTGAGACTGTGGTGCAAAGTGGATGGACGGAGATGTGCTACTGGCTTTTAGTGGTCAGAGACTAAATACATGCTAAAGAGGTACAAGGTAACCCTTCATAACACAAAGTTGGCACAATCTGCTTCAAAATATAAATGCTTCCAAGAAATCCCTGTCTAAAATACTCCACTGTCTCAGCTTAGAGTGGAGACTTCTAATATCAACACAACATTACTTAATCTCTACATTAAAAGATTTATTTTAATTATCTTATGATTGTGCATGTGTTTGCACATGGGTATATGCACATAAGGTCCCCTCAGAGACCAGGGATGTCAGGTTTCCTGGAGTTGGTCATGGGTGCTGGTAATTGACCTTGGGTCCTCTGGAAGAGCAGCAAGTGATCTTTATTGCTGAGTTATCTCTCAAGCTTTATTTCTACTTTTAAAAACAACAAAAAACTGAGCGTAATTTTTCAGACATTTTGACCAAAATATTATATCATTTGAGGATGATTTTTAAACTAAATAGCCCCACTTGTATATATTGTATATGCATGCTCTCTCTTTAAAGTGCTTTCTGTATTATGAAAACAAAGATGGAATATTTGAAAAATCAGTTTTTATAAATTATTGTCATGAGAATAATCTAAAGAATTATTAACTTAATACTTTACTGAGTCATTAAGATCAGGCATTATACAAGAATTTGATTTCCTGATCCTTTGATGTCCATTGCTTATACACCTTTAACCAAATGAGCACAGCTGAAAGATGAACAACCGAATCTGTTTTACTGATCTCTGACCAGGATTACAGACTTTTCAAAAATATCCAAGTTGTATTGACTCATAGAGAAATAGCACATATCATACACACAGACACACATACGCACACACACACACACACACACACACACACACACACACACACACAGACACACACGCACAAATATTCACACAGACACAAGAAACAAAGAAATGTATATACTCATCCCAGACCGTTTAGAAAAGAGTGTGTGTGTGTGTGTGTAAACCAAACATAAAATGCTCTCCTAGACAATTTTCTATTGAACATCCAAGTTGTGTGGAATGTTTCCTGTCTAACGCTTAAGTCAATTTATGGGAGGGGCCTGTAAAAGCCCTTTACAGAACAGAACCCGTGATCGCAATGCATCAAAGTTAAGCGGCGGCAGGGCGACCACTCTTGAAAAATCACATAAACATTTCACACATAAAACAGAATTCATCGAGGCAACACCCTCTGCGGGGTTGAAAGATAACAACAGTATCATAAAACTCTGAGTTTTTTTCCTTTCTTCTCTTTTTCTTGAAAAAAAGAAAAGAAAAAGGCCACCCCCTGAAATGGAATGAGGAGTTGTGCAGTAGAACGGCAGCAAGGTGGGTATAAGTGGGAGGAAAATGAGGCAATCTCAGCTATCCACCTCTGCAATATCATTACCCACAAACTTGCCCTTTTCCCCACCCCGTTTTCCCCAAAGACCACTGTCCCACGTCTGAAGCGAGGGAGATGTGTGCTTTCTAACAGCTAAATCAACAAGGTCTCACATGAGTAGTGCTGCGCCGTGTGGTTGACTGATTTCATGAAAAACTAATCACGTATTCATCTTTGAGATCAAACACTTCCCAAATAATTATCATTGCAGCCCGGTCGTGCAAGACCTGAGAAAGTGTCGCCGCTGATGCAATCAGCCGCCGAGCTGAGGAGTTCTCGGAGCTTTTGTAAACCTTGGGTTGGAAGGCTCAAAACTGAAATTGTATTTTATAATTAAGGAAGGCAGAGCTGGCCGGCTGCTAGCTGGTTCTGCCATCAATCCCTACAACTTTAGGTTGCCTGGGTATTTACTGGGACACATTTAAAATCGGCTTTTCATGCATGGTCTCTGCGATTTTATTTTTATCTCAAAAGAAGGGGAAATGTGATGGTTTTAAAAAATTACAGTATGATACCTGTTATGTTATCTAAAAAGTTAAGTCACACCACCTCCACAGCCTCCTTATCTGAGCTATGGCATTTATCTATTTGATAAAGGGGCATTATATACACTGAATTACATGTCATTACAAAATGATTGCTTACAAAATATTGTAGCTTTATGTCTGTGATCATAAATTTAGATGAAGACAAATAATACAATACATTAAATTCCTTACAGGATTCTGCAATCTGCTTTGTATGTATCATGTAGTATGTCTTGTATGTTTTTCTTCTTTCCTCAAACAACTTAATGAAGAAGATAAAAATGTAACCCCCTTTTCCAAATGAGCAAACGAAGCTACGGAAGGGCTAAGGACCTTGCTTAGGTTCACGGATGATAATGGGCAGAGCTATGAGGACTCTATCCCACCGAGTCTAGATGAGCGCAGCCCCTTGACCACTTTTTTATGATGCTTCCTTAGCAGCTTTTGGGTTGGGGGCTATGAAGAAGTTTTCAAAGGGCTACATGCAACAGACTTTGAGACATTGAACAAATCTGAAAGTCAGAGTGTGTGTGTTGGGAATTAGGCCAGGTTCAAAGCAGAGCTCTGTTTGGTGACAAGTTCTCAAACCTCTCCAAGGTACAGCTTTTTTGATTTGTGAGAAGAGGAGAATCCCTGGCGTCGGTTGTCAAAGGAGATCTAATGTAGTCTACGACTCTACCACTGCACATGTAAGAAGAAGGACTCTGGCAATGTCCTTGGACAGGCTCCAGCAGTTAGTGAATGAAACATGATTTGCTGTACATGTCCACTGGACTACAGAGAGGTCCTCAGAGCCCCTGCGACAATTGTTCCATGGCTGGGAGTGTATCAAACACCCCGAGTAGCAGGAGAAAGCTTTTTCCAACAGATCATACAACCATGAAGAACACAGACATTACCTAAATTTTAGCTAGCCACACATTTTCTTAATTATGTGCTACATTTGAGGAGATGCTTCATCTAATTTAATATTGATTTTAAATCTCAGTGTGTTAACATCACTTTATTATCGGCCCCTCCGTTTTCACCTTTTCCTTAGTGAAATTCATGACTCGTGAAGAAAGCAAGCTAATAAAATCAGGGAAGAAGTTTTACAAGATAGCCTGGCTATGATATTTAAAGTATAAATTTGTTTCATAATATAAGTTACAGATTTTGTATACCTGAAAATTTATATTTTGTAGTTCCTTAAAGGTGAAACTGCTGTAATTCAGTACATTTCCTTTATTGAGAAAATTTGCCTCAATCCAATTATTATCCAATCTTACTTTCTCTCATTATTGTTAACACTAACCAAGCTCTATTCCATGTAACCACTTCAGATTTTGAAGACTTCTTTTTTTGTTGTTTTATCAAATTTAACAGTATAACATCAACTATCCACCAGACATATAGGAAGTACCATATGTATTTTTTTTACTTTTAAAAATTAGTTCTTTGGAAATTTCATAAAACCATTTTGATCATATTTATCCCCTCCCTAACTCAGACTAGATCCATCCCCTTCCATACCCACATAGCTTTATTTCCTCTTTCTCTTTTTTTATTTACATTGTCCAATTTTTGCTGCCCACATACTCTCAGATGTGTGGCTCTGCACTAGAGTGTGGTGACCTCAGGGGTTACAAATCCTTAAATAACACTGATTTTCCTTCCCCTAGTAGTTCGCAACTGTCCACAGCTCCTTGTAATGGGGTGAGACTTTGTACCTATCTGCCCTACCCATGCTGGAATTTCATCTGGCTTGAGCTTACACAGTTCCTGCGAATGTTTTTACAACCACTGTGAGTTCATATGTGCAACTGCCCTTCTGTGTCTAGAAAACACTGGTTCCTTGTAATCATCCTCTGAGTATTGGCATAGGAGGTCCTTCTGTATTTGGGTTGCTTTCATTGGTTGAATAAAGAGACTGCCTTGGCCTTTTGATAGGGCAGCCCTTAGGTGGGTGTAGTAGATAGAACAGAATACTGGGAAAAAGGAAAGTGTGACAGACACCATGATTCTCCTGCCTGAGATGGACACTGGTTAGGAATCTTTCCCAGTAAGCCACGACCTCGTGGTGACATACAGATTATTAGAAATGGGTTAAACAAATATGTAAGAGTTAGCCAATAAGAGGCTAAAATTAATGGGCCAAGCAGTAATTTAATTAATACAATTTCCATGTAATTATTTTGGGAGTTTAGCTAGCTGGGTACCAGAAACACGGCCCACTCCACTTACTACCGAGTATTACACTCTTGCTGTCTCCCCTTCCACACTGGTCCCTGTGTCTTGGGAAGAGAGGGTATGATATACAACACCTGTTTAGGGCTAAGCAATCCACAGTCTCTCATTCTCTACTTGTGGAATAGTTGTGGGTCACCATGTTACATGCTGCATACTACAAAAATAAACTTATCTGATTAGAACTGAGACATGAAGCAATATGGATATAATTATAAGATATTAGGAATTGGTTTAAGGCGGTGCTGGTTTAGCAGAATAATTGTAAGAAATTCTCCTCTAGGACCTGTCTAATCACAGTTCCTTGGTCCTGATAATAGTGGCAGGTATGGTTTTATTTTATAGAGCAGGCTTTATATCTAATAAGAAAGTAGTTAATTTAATTACTTCCTGGAGAGATGGCACAGCAGTTAAGAGCACTGCCTGATCTTCCAAAGATCCTGAGTTCAATTCTCAGCCACCACATGGTGGCTCACAACCATGGGTAATAAGATCTGGTGCCCTCTTGAGGAAGAGACCTGGTCAGTCGTCCTCATCAACTTAGACCATAAAACCCAGTATGGACAAGTTCAACAGAGCTACCATATTTGGGCTGTCCATGCATGCTTCAGCATTGTCAGGGCATAAATTTCATTTTTCCATTTCATCCTGTTCATGCCACAATTGCACCAGTATGTCTATCTTGCCAGGCCAGTTGCTATGTAGCTTTAATTATCTACAACTGGGTAATTGCTCTTTTTCTCCATAGCATAACGTGGCATCCATAACACCCAGCCAGTAGGGATGAAGCTTCCTGGTGACTGACAGCTTGATCTCTTCATGTTCTTGCATATTGTGTCTTCAGCAGCAGAGTCTTACTATCAAGTTACAGAGGGCAACCAAGAGTATTGTCAATAGCCTGTGGTGTTTGAGACTCTTTGGGAACTCACTTGCCAACAACTCCAAAAGAGATAATGAATTCGTAGAGCTGTGCATTTTATTTGTTAGATGTGCTTATATAATTAGGTAGTTTAAAATTGAGTTTTAAGAATAAACCTCTTCACCAAAGTGAGTTTTTACACATTTACTTAGGATTAATTAGAAATTAGAATTAGTTAGAAGATTACGTTTTAAATACAGATATAATTTATGATGTTTCCTCTTGTTCAGATCTATTGATGAGAGAAAATCATTTATTCAAAATGTGTTTTGGCATTTAAAAATATTCTTTGAAAATTTCATACATGTGTACAATGTATCTTGGTCTTTTAAAACATACAAAGTACCATACTAATTCTCTTAAACTCTAACAGGTCCTGTGGGAATGAGATCAATATCACACACATTTTATGCTCTTTTAAGCAAAAGTTATTTTTACCTTCTTCTAAAATAAAACAAATCTTTAACTGAGATAGTCTTTTTTTAAAAAAAATATCATTTTTTTAATGGCCCACATCCATTAACCCGTCAGCAGTGAGAGTATTTAGTTTTATTCATATGTATTTATGTTTTTTTATTTAATTTTTTTCATTTTGCATACCAACCCCAGCTCCCCTACCTCGCCTTCTCCCCAACTGCCTCCTCCCCTTTCTGCCCTCCATTCACTCCTCAGAGGGGTTAAGACTTCTCATGGGGAGTCAACAAAGTACAGCATACCAAGCTGAAGGAGGACCAAGCCCCTTCCCCCTGGATCAAAGCTGAGCAAGGTATCCCACCATAGGTAATGAGCATTTATGTTTATACCCAAGATTATATTAAGCCACTACTTGATTTTTTAACTTATCTTGCTAATATATTCATAAATTAAAACATAAAGGAAAACATGGGCTACATTTCTAACTCAGAAATTTTAAGAAGTTTGCCTACAAGTCTTATAACTTGAGTTCAATTGCCAGGTCCTGCAAGGTGGCAAGAGAGAACTGATGCCATAGCTCTGCCCTCTGGCCTCCACCATGCTTGCACTCACACTCCCATTGCAAGTCAAACCACTAGATTTTGGTTTTGACCAGTAGATCCAGGTTGATTTCTTTTAACCTACAAAAGAAAAAAAGTTGACAGATATCTAATGTATTTGTGTTGACATTTGCATGAATTGATCCCTTTTGATTGGGCTTTAGAATGGTATAGATAGTTTTTTAAATATATATCCTCCTCATACTATAAGTATTTTGTGGTATTTTTTGTATGTGTTTGTGTATGTGCTTTTGTGTGAATGCAAGTGCAACATTTGCCATCAACTGGATATTGAAAGGTTGCTATAAATCTTGTCATTATTATGTGAAGAAATTATATTATGAAGCATAATGTAATGTAGGACTTAAGCCTGCACGGTATGGACACATCGGCATTTATACTTGTGTAGACACTGCCTTGGAAATGTCTTATTTCCTTAGTTTTCTGAATTACAACACATTGACTTCTTTCTAAGTTTTTCTAGCTTTTATTTCTTGTTCAGTATCACTTAGGACTGTGGCTTTTCTTGTAGAATAGCTCAGTTTTCTCTGAGGTGTCCCCCATGTCATTACAGCATCTGCATGACTGAAAACTCAAGATATTGGGTCTGAGGTTACTAGTAATAATTACAAGTGAAACTAAGACAAAACCAGGAATGATTAAATATCTCAACTGTCAAAATACTGTAACATAAGTGGTAGATTATATACTTGGGTCATGAAGAATCTTCAAGGATTATAATGCCAACAAAAATGGGAAAGTCTTATGGATATAGTTAAATTTCAAGAAACCCTAAGGCAAAATAAAAAACCCAAAAATGAAAACAGGATTGTATTACAAAAAGCGTACACAGGTGTTGGCTTGAAAGAAAATGGCCCCCAAAAGGAGTAGCACTATTTAAAGGTGTGGCCTTGTTGGAGGAACAATATCAAAATGGGGGGGGGTGCTTTGAGGTTTCGTATACACAAGATACTACCCTGAAAGTTAACTTCCTTTTCCCTGAATGGTATAGGACTCTTCATCTGCTCCAGCACTATGTCTGCCTTTATGCCACCTTGCTCCCAATCATGATGATAATGGACTGAACCTCTCAAACTGTAAGTGAGCCACCCCAATTAAATGATTTCTTTATAATAGTTACCATGGTTATGGTGTCTCTTCACAGTAATAATAATAAAAATACCTAAGATAGAACTTGGTACCACGGACTTGGGTATTGTGACCATGTGTTTGTTTGGAAGAATTTGGACTTTGGTACTTTGGGTATGAAAGCAGTGAGATGCTTTAAGCACTGCTTAATGGGCCTTACTAGTAGGAGCATAAAAGACACAGTTCTATGACTTTATTTGAACCATTGAAGGCTGACTCAAAAGTTTTCAGAGAAGAATTTTAATATGATGCCTAGAGATTGTTCTTTTGATATTTTGGGGAAGAAAGTAGCCTTCTGTCTTTGTCTGAAGAGTCTGTCTGAGACTAAAGTGGAGAATTTTGAAATAATTTCATTGGCAGAAGAAATCTCAAGACAGCCTAGTATAGACTCGGTTGTTTAGGTATTAGTGGTAATTCTAATGAACATGTATAATGAAAAGTAGCAAGCTGAGCATGGTAAATTTAAAAGAAGTATATTTTGAGGGAAAAAAGAGCACCAGGAAGTGGAATGAACCTAAATCCTATATTCAAGGAGATAAATTAATTAAGAAATGGAATAAAGGGAGAGGTGACATTAGGGTAAGATGCTACCCAACTAAGTTTCCAACTTGTATAAAGGAATAAAAAAAGGTTTATAGTCAGGTGTGGTGGTACACACCTTTTAAAACTGCAGCTTAATGTAAGAGCTGTCATTACAAATTGCAAAACAGGTTGAATAAATTAGCCCATCCACACATGTTGCTTTACCCAACAGAATGCTTCAAGACCTATGTAAAATAAACAGGGAAGTCCACATGAAATTATGAAAGATGCATTATTCTTCAGAACTGTTGACAAAAAATCAATATAAATCATTTATATTCAAGGTAAAACTCACTATTTTGTATTTAATACTCACAAGAGTAGAACTCCAACAACTTAACAGAGTTGCTTTCACATTTGATTTAGACTAGGCTTTCTAACACACACACACACATACGAGAGAGAGAGAGAGAGAGAGAGAGAGAGAGAGAGAGAGAGAGAGAAAGCATGCACAGCAGATCTACCTATCTGCCATATCTATCTGTGCATTTGGACAACAGTATTATTTAGCTGCATCTTCTTTTAAATAGTAGGTCCCAGAATAATGTAGATCTGCTGTATTTGGAAACAGTAGAATGTTATCCATTTAGATGTTATGTACTCTGGCTTCCACAGTTTTATAAATTCAGTCTTCAATAATAGCCTTTGTCAGAGGATTCTCTGTTCAAAATTATCAGTATGTTTAGCCTTCCACACTCAAAATTTTACTCCTTTACTGCTGTCATCTGTTTATCTGTGAGTAGGTGATTTAGAAATCAACTTGCTTGTTTTTCTCAGCATTGGACAGCCATGCAAGCTCCTGTTTCAGTTCCACATTTTGATGACCTCTTTGACATATTCTTGAAGCTCATTTCATGACATGCTTGTTAATGCTTGATAGTCTGAGGTTACCATCTCCCAAATGTAGCCAGTCTTTCTTTTAGACACCTTTCTTTGGGGAAAACATGCTGCCAGCCCAAGTTGGGAAAGACGAGCATTGTGAATAAGAGCTCCCTTTCCTACTTTGATTAGCTGTCTTCCTTTATTCTTTCCTCAGTTTGTCAGACAGAAGTTGGCAGGGCTGTTATTAAGTTGTTTGAGTTTCTGCAGAGGGAACTCTGGGTTGAATTTTCCTGGAGGGAAGACTTGGTCAACTCACTGTCCTCAGAGTCATGAGAGGTGAAGTATATATACCAATCTTGATGTCATTGTAGTCATTAGGCTGCTTTTCTATAGGAACACTTCACTTCTGCCCTCTTAGCTCAGTAGGTGAATGTGAGCTTGGAGCTAGAAGTACCTGAATGTGAACTTGATTGTTGCTACTTTCTCAATGTATTATACCTTGAACAAGAATTCATGAACTTCCAATTTCTTATCTCTAAATCGGGGCAAGACTTTGTTTTGCATGTATCTGTGAGGTTTCGTCAATCTTTGTTAGGTTAGTGGACCCTAGCTATAAAATAAAGGTCACTAAGCACTTAGCTCGCAAGCCCAGAGAAGCTGAATACCTAGGTGAACCCAAAGAAAGCATACACAGAACCTCCTGGAAGTTGGAA
>PVIU01007097.1:0-94946 GCA_004026605.1 Ondatra zibethicus | reverse complement strand
TCTTCTTCTTCTTCTTCTTCTTCTTCTTCTTCTTCTTCTTCTTCTTCTTCTTCTTCTTCTTCTTCCCCTTCCCCTCCTTCTCCTTCTCTTCCTCCTTCTTCTTTTTGCTCACGACCTCCTTGACTTTGTTTAGTTGTTTACTCATTATTATATTGATTTATTAGATTTAGACCCAGCAACTACAATTATTCTTACTGTGTTTTAGCATATAAGAGATCAGAATTAAGGTATATTTTGTTCCTCAATCTCAAAATTCAGAAGCTGATTGTGCCGTGAAAGTGCCTTTTTTGAGATATGCTAATGTCTGCTTTGTCTGGGCTAGTCTCCTCCCTGAAAATGAATCAACTCTGATAATAGCCATAGAGTTATACACATTGAAACATATTTAATAGCTTATGTGTTCATACATTGAAAGCTTTGCATACTTAGAATTGTAGATTAGAATTCAACTTTTTCTCCCTATTAAATGCCAGCCGGGCAAGTTGCATTAATGGCCATGGTTATGTTTGAATGTAAATGGGGACATCTGGCAAAATCAGGAGATCAAACGTTGGGAGGCTGCATGATGACGGTCATCTGTTTGTCACCCAGCAGGTGTAATGGATGGCGGGCATGTGGGCTCTTTGCCCAAGTTAATTTGCGGGCCTAACCCATGAGTTTCCTCCTCAGCTTTGAAGGATCACAGTTCAGGATACATGGGAGGTGGGGCAAGAGAGGGCAGGGCAGGCAGGTGGAGTGAATACTTCCAAAAGGCACCACTCCTTTTGCGGGGCAGGGCCAGGGTGGGGGGGAGATAAATCTCCGTTTTCTAGCCTACAGGCATTTTCCTTGTCCCATTTCAACAAACTTCCACAGCCCAATTTGTTATTCAAAAATTTATGGAAAATGTATGTTAAAGTGAAAAGGGTACATTGTGCAGAAAAGGGAAGCAGCTTGTAAGCATATCATTATGCACGAGCCGTGGGGCCCGCAGATGGCTCTTCCACTCAAAACTGAGAGTCGTGCCAAAAGCTGAACTCTAAATACATTTAAATCACATATCTTTACTTAAAAATGGAGTATTTTGGAAGGAAAAGCAGATGATATTTAAGTACACAAGTGGTATTCTTTTGTTCGTCATATAATAGAGCCCTTTACAAAAGTCGTTGCCTTCTGAGTGTGCAGTAAGCCTTTGATTCCTTGAATTCCCCAGCGGATTTAGTCTCAGTGCACGGCTCATTCCTAATAGGATTAGCCATTGAGGTAGCACCTTGCTGTAGAAAAGCTCTCGAGTATTCTTGCCGTGATTGAAAATTAGGGGATTTGCTGTGATTACTATGTTCAATGCTAAAAGCAAACCTTTGTTTTGCACATTAGAAATAGTAACGAAAAATTATCGTGACATATGGGCTTCTTATTTTAATTGAAAATAAATTTAGTTCTTAGACTGTGCCAATCTGTTAATTAATTAGAGGAAGGGTAGCAAAAGGGATGAAGGCATTTGTTTGCTGCTTAATATAATGATTTTTCTGGAAAATTTTCTTTTAATGTAAGCATGCTGGGTTCTTGTTTCGAGCGTGGTTATATTTACTCTGAATGGAAAATTTATATTTTGAAGGGTACAGTTCACATTGGTGAGACGAACACAGTAAATAGTCAGGTCGATTTTTGTTTCTTCCTTTGAACAAAATTCACATGGCTTTTTCCAGCACCTTACATCACAAGAATTTTAACTCTGAAATTAGTTTTGAATAGCGCCTCCTAATTTTTATTGATGCCATTAATTTTGACAGCAATGCGATTAAAATATGCACTTGTTTGTATTTAAAAACTTAAAACATAACCTTTTATTTTAATATTCTAACAGCTTGATCAGCTTAATGGTTACAGCTTTAGAAAGTATGAGAGCATAATTATATCTATATGGCATTTGGTATATGGGCTTTTTAGTTTTCAAAATACTGTAAGCACATGGGTATTTTTTTCCACATTTCTCAACCCCCTCCTCCGCCCTCTTTTCCTGAAATATTTCACATAAATGCCTTCCAATTCTAATAGTCTGTTTTGAGTCAGTGTACATGATGGAGAGAAAGATGTGTAGTACGCATGTATATATGCAAACACATGGGTATATGGGGAGTGAGTAGGGAGAAATTAGTTATATTTTAAAGAGACACCATTTCATTTTCACCCCTGCTGGCTGCAAAATACAGGAGTGGATAAAGATGTGTTGATAAGTTAAATCTCCTGGGAGTCTCTGTTCGTGTGCAGATGGGAATCCCTTAAGGTTATTAGTAAATTGTTCATTGCAAAGTGAGTGCTGATAAAACCAATATACATGCGTCAGAAGTCTGTGTGCAAGAAACAGACAGTGCCATTGTTTCTATTAGTTTTTTTTAATGTGGAAAGTTCTATAATTCTTCTTGTGAAATTTATCATGCAATAGCCCTTATCGCTGTCTGCTTAGAAAATGAATTATTTGGAAACTGAAGGCATCACGCTTATTTGGTACACTTCTTTCTTTCTTTGGTTTTTAATTTTCCTGCATTCTCTTAGATGTTGAGGTGAGTCTATACTTGAGGGTCGTGCTCTTGCTGCCGTGCTTTCACCCAGAAAAGTAGTTTGTGGGCACACCATTTCAGGCAGCCTACTAACTTCGTCCCTTACCTGACCCGCTGGAATTACCCTTTATAAATGGTAGGAATATGTACTATGTGGGGATGCATGGAGAAATTTTATCCCCATAACAGTGAATCATTATGAGGAACAGCTAGAAACTCCTTTCAGGATAAAGTGGGTGATATTTCACTACATTGTCTATTTGTGAACATAGTTTAAATATGATTAGTATTATCTTAAGGAACACAGGTATAGGCAGAAGATGCTATAGACAAGGGCCAAGCTCTTCATGTGATTAAACGTTGTACATTGTCTAGTTGCCCATCTGTCCTCATTAAAAAATTAATTAAATTAGTTAATTAATACATCTCTGAATTATGAAATTCAAATCTCATTTTTACTAGTCTCTCAAGAACAAGTGAGATGTTCCAGAATGTTCTGATACAAATCATCTTTTGGCAAATTAGTTTCTGGTTTTTTTTTTCTGTTAATGATTTCAAATTTGCTGAAAATAGTCCATGTGCATCTTTCAAAGTCAAAGAAATAATAACAAAAGATTCAGAGTTTCTGGTGAGGCCTACATGTTTCTGCGTATATCAACTTATACTTTAAAAATGTGCTTTGTATCCTTAAGTTATTCAGCAAATAACAACAGACCTTATATGATCAAGTAGTCATCTAATTGCACTTTAGGCCTCCATGTGCATACTATTTTATATACTTTAGCAAAAACAAATGAATCTCCACTCTCCATGAATTAATTATAATTAGCAACTGATTTAATGTTTTTCTTTTGCATTCTTTTTTATGTATCCCCATGAAACAAACATTATTCTAGGCATGCAGTACACAATTATTAGTTCAAGTTGAAGCGATTCTGTATAAAATTGGCCTCATATTTATTCATTCAGAAAATGAGCAGGGAGAGAGTGCATATTTTAAATAACTCCAGTAATTTCAGTATCAGATAACCCTTAAGCAAAATAAGATTTGACCCTTTCAAAATTGCTTAATGAATTGGTATTACACACAATATCTTTTTAAACTTCTGTAGAATTTTTTCCCCTTTCCCCGAAGCCTTTGAACATAAGCTTTGGATCACAGACCCTGCATTTAAATGTTGAAAATACGATTGTGTTTTGATTGCTTTTGGTGCCTGTTTATGATAGAAGCCATGCATTCTAAGAAAAAGTATGCCAGCACTTGACAGATTATTGCAGATGCCTCTATGTGAGAGAATGAGTTAAATTAATTGAAATGCTATCTTATAGAACAAAAAAAAATCCAGTATTTCATATAGCAGGGATGCATCTTCTTCAGCCAGAAGTGGGTTTACAGGGAGTAAACCTTGTCATTCTGAGAATCTAGTTACCGTTGTCTTTAAGCATACCTTGCCACTTGCCCAGAACTTCTTTGCAATGTTGATCAGAGCCATCAAAATGAGGCTAAGTTCATTAATCCCTCACATGTGCACAATAGTTCTCTAATGCCTTTGTCACAAACTCAGTGGTCCAACAGACACAGAAGACACTGTGGGGGCTTCTGAATGATTTGAAAGCTATTCTCTAGGCTCCCTCCTCCTAAGATCCAGCTCAGCTAGCTTGGGGACATGAATACATTTCAAATAGCATTTGTAGAGATGCCACTGTCTTGTTCTACTGTACGAAATTGGCCAGTGAAAGCTAATAACAAGTGAGATCTTCACACAGTGACAAGTGCAATAGCAGGCTTTGCACTGCATATTGGCCACACTTTCCTCATGATTAACGCAGTGAAATTCACTGAACACTTACTTTTAGTAGAAAGAAAAAAAAACATCTTTTTTTGTACTGTTGGTGTTTAGTAGTTTCACTATTGGGACTGACTTCTGATAGGTCTTTCTGATGGCTATTATTTGACAGTCACATTTCAGGAGTATGCTTAAAGCATCGGAAGCATTCAGTCCTTAAACAGCGTGAGAACCTGGCTATCAACATGCAGGTTTCATAAACATACAGCCTGTGGTCTTTATTCATCACCAGTCCAAGGGAGGACTGACTCATAGAAATAGAATGCAAATCATACGTTTTGTTGGGAATTTTTCTGTCAGGGTACATTACAAATAGTGAGAAGGGAACTGCTAAAGCTACATCTTGGTGTGTTTTATCCCATCGAAAATTACCAAACTGTATCTCGTCAATGTGCAACCAAAGAAAAATGTTATTGACATATTTATTCTAAATATGTGAAATTAGGTATGGATCACAATGCATGCAGAGACAGACTGGTCACATGTTTACTATTCCATAGCCATTCATTGTTAAAGGTTACATACATGCTGTATGTTATACATTATGGAACTGGAATGCTGCCAGATCTATAAGTACCACTCACGTGTTTGCCAAATAAATGAGTGAATTTCAACATTTGACAAGGTTCAACCTATCTAGACTAAAAAAATTATTTCAGATTGAGTCCAAATACCTCTCTATAAAATTTTCATGTAACTGTGGGTTTGTTTTTGTTTTTGATTTCTTTTCATAGGATGTTCGTTTTCGAATAAGATTGCAGCTGCCAAGTAGTTACATGGATAATATAGGGCAAAATGGTCTGAGTACATTACAAGATTTGTTCATTGGTACTTTGTGTTTCATTTTTTTCCTACAGTGTGGAATGAAAGTCATGTGCTCATATTTTTATGTCTGTGAAATCTTTATTTTTATTCATTAGAAAGAAGCCAATTAATTTGCATCCACTAATCTCCCATTCCTCACATTGTAATACCATTCTCTTTATATCTGAAGGGAAAATTGTTAGTACTTCCTTTAAGCCTATAAACTTAATTTCCATTAAGGGAACTGGTAGTTTGAATGAAGATAACAATATCTTGCAAGTTTTATTCCTATTGTTTGGCTTTTTTTTATAGACTTGTCTTTATCACTTCCATTTGTGTCATTTATGTAAAATATGTAGCCCGGTATTTTCTTAGTTTTTATTTATTTTTTTTGTTTCTCTAATTTATATGTTTAATGGTAGAAAGATCGATAAAGTGTTGCAAATCAAGACATGCTCAAATTATTCCCCTAAAGCCAATAATGTTTAATTATTTCAAATTGCTTGTTTTATAAGAATTTCAAATGGGATATTTCAGTTTTTAAATTTTCCTACAAATATTAAATAAGAAATTGAAATAATTTGATCGACTCTGAAATGGCCCTAGATTAACTGCCCTTGATCAACCAGAAAATACATTTCCCTTAGAGAAGAGGTTTCAGAATAGTCATTAACAGACGGCATTGCGCTGTGTATGTCCTGTTTTGTTTATGCTGTTGCGTTTATGAAGACAAGTGTAGAACAAAGTGCTCAGGAAATGCAAGCAGCAGTCAGCACTGGCTGCAATGGTTCTTACTGCATTTACTTTCTCCTTACTGTTCTGGACCATTTATGCTTTCTTTGATGCTAGAAAAGAATATTTAAGAGTAATTTTGAAAATCCAGAGCTTAGATCACACTATAGTCTCATGACCTCCTGTGGAAGAAAGAGAACGTAAATTTGTTGTTTCAAGGAAGTAAAATTTAAATTTTTGATCACTTAATTTATAGTGTGTTTAGGATCAGTTCACATATGGGTTTCAGATGATACATCTTTTTTTTGGTTTCTCTTTGTGTCTCTTCCTCCCTCCTTTCCTCTCTTTTGCCTTCCCTCTTTCTTTCCTTTCCTCCCTCCCTCTAATTGCTTTCCAAGTCAATCCATTCCTATAATATCCCAGGCTAGACCACAGATCAGTAAGCAGCTGAATTCAAGCTTCAGGTTCTTCTGCCTTAGCCTCCCAAGTCTTTGGATGATAGACCCGCCTGGCTTTATCTGCCATATATTTGTGTTGATGGAAACCTAGTGCATAACAACAACCAAGGACCATACTATCTCAGCGCATGTGCTGTCGTTACTAAACATTTGATTAGTACCATACAAAGTTCAAAAAACCTTTTTAAATATACATTTTTAAAGTTGGAATATGTTACTATGTCACCCAATAAAATACAAGGTAATTTTTGACAGTGCAGAAAGCAGTACATGTTTATATAATTGTATTTCATGAATATAAACAGGTAATAATGATAGTTGGTGTTAATGGTATGTACGTCTGTCATGACACAGTAAGCCTGTTATTTAGATGCTGTTATGATTCTTTATCTTACCCAGAGGATTATACCTGATTCAGGGACACCTACCTGTTATGTGTTTTTGTTGATTTTTTAGCCCAAAGAGTTGATCTGTGGCCTGGAGCTCCAGTCATTACACTGAGCTGCGTATACTGTGTGAACAGATCAGGGCGAGCTTCGTCTCCCATTCCGGAAGATGACCATTCAATAGCAAAACAGTACATTTCTCTCTTTCCTAAAACTGACTTGTCTGTCTGTAGTGGTTTTGTTTCACATTTGTCCCCCTCAGAGACACAATTTGTTAGCTCAGGCTAGACTCCACTCACCACCGCAAGCCTCCAGAGCTGAGCTGGGATTACAGTGTTAACCACCATCCCTGGGGATTCTAAACTCACATTTAGAATCAATCAGTAATCTACCTGAAACAAATGTACAGGCAGCTCCCCGGTGAGGGTGAGAGAGTTATCCATATCTCCAGAGATAGTGAGCGGGAAGAGAAACATCCCCGTGTGCTTCTACCTATGAAGTTAATGATTTTAGTATTTTTAACTATGAAGAATTTTCTTCTAAGCAGAAGGATTTGAGATAGTTCCTATGTAGCCGAGGCTGGTCTCAACTCATGATAGTCCTGTCTCAGCCTCCAGTATGCTAGAATTACAGGTATGCACCATTAGGTCTGGTTCACTGCAAATTTTTCATGCTGCCCCCCCCATATTGACTCCTCTTGAAAGTATTCTTGTGATTTTATTTTGTAATAAAGTTGTTAAACTGTGGCTCTTAATAGCATTAAAAAAACTAATATTCAGGAGAGATTAAAGGATCAGAATGGTGCAAGTGAGTAAACAGGCGTGCTTATAAGGACACCTAATTATTGCAAGATAGGATATAATTAAGTGCTAAAGTTGTGTGATACAAAGACAGTAAAGGATACAGAATGTCTAAGGAGAAAACCAAAGTACCATATTGTTATGCTGGACGGAAATGGCCTACTTGAATTTTGAAAAATCAAACAAAATTAAAACAAAGGAAATTCACACAAGGTTTTTAATTCTGCCTACCCTTTGCACTTTGTCTTTTAAAGGCACTTAGCATGTATAAGATGTTTCCATCTTTATGGATTCCTTATTCTTACATTCCAAATGTACTGACATTTGGATGGTAGGTTAGTAAGGAAGGCAGGAATGGTGGTTAATCCTTCTTTGTATTTGTCATGTAGTCTAAGACATTTTTCTTTCAGTACTAGTCCATTTTATGTGTTGAATATTTTGGTTCCATATTAACAGAGAAAACTGAGGCTCAGCATATCCCTGGAACCTGACACTTAGTGGTGATTCTCAGTAAGAGGCACAGGGGAAATTTGTCTGGAAGTTTTCCTTCTCTATTCTCCACTGTAGTTAGAGAGTAATTTTTCTGAAAGATCAGTGCACTAGCACCCGAAATTTTACTCTAGGTTGCTACAACTGTTTAGGAGGAGCCAAAACATTTCAGAGCTATCAGAGAGAAGGTAGTCATTAATCTGAAAGTGCAGTTTGACCCTGTGAGGAGTATCTAGGAAGGTGACATCCAGTGGGCAATGAATAGACTTAAGATAGATTCTGCCAAAGGGGCAGAGTCCAGCTCTCTAGGATATTACCTCCTTACCTCCCAACTTATAATGCTGAACAAGAACGCTCATGTACTTCTTAATGTGGATCCATACATTGCATGTGCAAGATGAGTAGATTGAGGAAAGCTGGAGAATTAGAGCTACTGAGTTTCATTATTGTTGCCACCGTTTTCTTTAATTCAACCCCTTTTTGTCTATTACCCCCACTACTCCCTTTGTGGATTTAAAATACCAACTATGGAGACTATTAAAGAAGAGAGCTTGGAGAAGAGGGAGCAGGGAGGGGATGAGAGAAGTAATGAGGTGGTAAATATGATTATATACATTAAATGCATGAGTGAAAATATCTTAACAAAACCCACTATTTTGTACAACTAACATACAGTTATATGAAAAGAGAAAATCACCTTTGACTTCCTTACTGCAGAAGTACTCTGATAGAGGAGGAAGAGACCTGGTGATCCATGGCCTGTCTTAGTGTGGGCCAACTGGACTAGCTCAATATGCAGTCCCCTTGCCTTTTTTGGAGGGGGATATTTACACTCCTTTTCAGAGAAGATCATTCATTAGATGAGTCTCAAATCTCTGTTGATGAAATTACAGATACGTTGCATTTCAGTGGTGGCAATGGCAAAACTGATGACAGCTGACATGCATTGAAGGACGAATGTACGCCAGGCTTAGAACTAAGTGCCATAATGGTGCTTTCAAATTTAATCTCCCTGACAATCTCAGTGAGCTAGGAATCTCTATGCCTCTGGTTTTAGTTGATGAGAGCTTGGATTGTCTTCCCAGGACAACTATGATTTGTTCCCTCTGATCTTGTGATAGGGTACCCCCCATGCGCATGCTAGTGGGAATGGTTTTAACTAGCAAATATGTGAATTTGCAAGTAAAATAATACACAAGATGCATTGTATGAAAAAAAGTGTTAAGTTCTAAGATGAAATAAATCACTTGTCAACATGAAGAACACATCCAAGTCTATCTTTTGTTAGGAATATGCATCTCAGCTCTTCTCCAGGGTCACTGCGTATCTGAGTTTGCATCATGAACAGCCTCATCGTGAAAAGTACCATTGTACGGTTGTGCATCATTTTATACAACACAATAAATAATGAATGTGCTGGTCAGTGTTTTTAAAGTTGAAGCAAGCTAGGGTCATGTGGAAAGAGAAAAATTCAAACAAGAATCTGTGTCCATCTGAGTGGTTTATGGGCAAGTCTATGGTGAATTTTCTCGATTAATGATTGATATGGAAGGGCTCAGCCCAATATGGCTGCTGCCACAGCCTGGGTAGATGTTCCTGGGATATATAAAAAAGCAAATTGAGCAAGCCATGGGGAGTGAATCAGTAAGCAGCATTCCTTCCTGGCCTCTGCATCAATACCTGCCCCCAAGTTCCTGCCTTGAGTTTCTCTCTGGAGGTCCCTCAATAATTGACTGTGAAAAGGATGTGTAAATCAAATAAATCATTTCCTCAGCCAGGTGGTGGTGGCACACGCCTTTAATCCCAGCACTGGGGAGGCAGAGGCAGGAGGATCTCTGTGAGTTCGAGGACAGCCTGGTCTACAAGAGCTAGTTCCAGGACAGGCTCCAAAGCTACAGAGAGACCCTGTCTCAAAACAAACAAACAGAAATTTCTTCATGCGCTGCTTTTGATCATGTTTATCATAGCAATAGAAAGCAAACAAGGACACAAAGACAGTGACCCTCATCAAAGCAACTGAACTGATTCTTAGATTTTCTATAATTTTAAAAGTTCCTCTGCTGAAAAAGATTCTAAGAGTTAACTTCATTCATCTAGTGTCAATTTTCAACTTCTCCACATTTCAGATATATGTCATTTGTTTTCCTGATTATTTGTGGACTAGTTAGAGTCTTACCTACTTTCTCTTTTTATTTTAACAGTTGCATCTGCTCTTTACTGCCTAAGCCCTCTGGAACTCGCTCTGTTTCTTGGCTTTGCTGCTGAGCACGCCTGGAAAATTAGCTGAATTGTACATCAGACATCCACCCAGTTGGTGAGTGAGATCATAGATACAATTTTTTCTCCTGCTTTGGATTGTGCCTGCTCTATTGACCAAAATGTTTTCATACTGAGCTCAGGAGAGAGGTGAGCCATAGCTGCAGAAGAAACCAGATGTTTTCCTTTTTATTTGTTTGTTTTGTTATCGTTGTTTTGTTGGTTTTTACCTTTATTTTCTTTTTTGCCCTATGGACAAAGTTATTTGTTCTGAAATTTTTCTCTCCCATGAACCTGCTATTATTATTTTTTCCCGCTCATTTAAAGGACTTTACAGTTACCTTACCCTGCAATGTCTAATTTCTACCTGGATAGATTGCCTATGGCCAGCTCCTGCTCCATATTCTACCGTACACTTTGTCCTGTATTCATTTATTTGACATGTGAACATGGGAATGCAGGGGAACGGTTGTGACTAGCTGGACAACATAACTTCATTTTGTAGAGCAGAATGACTTTTGGATGAAAAAGCTTGGCTCCCTCGATTGGTTTAATGTGAATCTGCACAGGCTTTATACAGCAAGCCAAAAGGAATTCATTGAGTTTCCTTAGGTTCCTAATTAAATCCTCTGTTCTTTTATTGCCCTGAACTGTCATTCTCAATATGTTGCTCTCTATCATCTTGCTCCACATATCAAATGTTCTCTAGGTTATTTCTATGTATTCTTATAATAATTTTCTTCCATTTTAGTGTTTTGTTTTATATTTATTCATTTATTTTTATTAATTTTATTTATGATTTTTGGGAACCAACTCTAAGATCTGGCACATAGTGGGAAAATACTTTCCCATTGAGCTCTCCCTCTCTTGTTTACTGGATCTTGATTTTATCTTTTCATGTGTCCAAGCCTACCACAATGACAGATTAGGGGATAGATAGAACATTTACATGGTTCTATGACAAAGTTTTAATGTATTATGCAATTCTTATTTGGAGAAAGGGAGTCTGACTTAGCTAAACTATTGGTTCCTACCTAATTTCAGTCATGTGAATACAGATGGATGTTTACAGCTAAAGTTAGGTATAAGAGATGATTTTTAAAAGTGGTTTTAGAAAAATGAATAGAAAAGTCTTTTTTTCCTAAATTAAATATTTTATTCTTTTTTTGGTTTTGTTTGGTAATGAGACAGCGAACAAAGATGTCTTAAGTGGCCACGGGACTAGGAATGGGCTTAGACAGAAAGCTGGTGACGTGAGCATGCTCAACAGGAGTGTGTTCCTAAAATACTACTACTTAATGTTGTTCGTGATTGGAGCAATTTAGAAAACACAAAAAATTATGGGATGCTGAAGGGAACTCTCAAAGAAGCTGCAGTTAAATTAGCTGATGCAATGTGGGCTGAGCTAGTCCTTCCACACCTAGAAAGAGATAAACAAACTTAAATGTTGCCAGCAATTCTAGCTCTTGTTGGCAATGAAACAGAAGCCCAGACGTTTAGTTAACTGTTTTGCCACCTACCTTTCTACCTTGTCTCCTTGTACTTTTCCTGGGTGTCCAACCTGCGCAAGAAGTTTCTAGTAAAGTAGCTAACAGCTCTGTCTGGCTCTTGCTGTGTGTTAATTCTGAGAAAGATTCGCAGCTGAACAAACAACACTCCGTATGAGTTAACTTTCTCGGCAGCACAGTTGTTCACTCATTTCGGAGGTGAGATTCAAATTGGCGGTTGCAGCCTGAGCTAGTCAGAGGGCCTCTCTGACTTCTCTGTGCTTCTGTCAAGGCTCTCATGCCCTCTTTTCCTCGGAGCATCCTTCCGGGTGTCTCTCTGCAGAAGAATCGTGTGTCTATTTTGCTTTCGTTCTTAAGGATTATAATCAAGTGCTTAGGGAATCCATTAGACATGTCGAGTTGTCAATTTTGGAAGCAATAAGAGTGCGTATGCTGAAACAGACCTAAGACTCTGGCATATTCTACACCAGCCCATCTGTCCTCCCTCGGCAAGTAACAGACCACGGAGCTTCAGAGGTAGAGAAAGCGGCTTTTGTGGGGCAGGACCTGGAAGAATGGGGAATGGGACATTTCTGCTCATTCTAGACTTTCCTTGACCTTGTCCCAGCTGGAGTCATCTGCAGCTTTTCTCTTTGTTGCTGTCCTCTGAATCTAGTCAGGTCATCAAGTCCCCTGATTTGCTTCTCCGGAAAATGGTGCATTGTGGTTCCGTGATATACGGAGGTTAAGGGAGGAGGCAGCGGCCTGGTGAAGACAATGAGTAACAGCGGGGAGAGCTGGGAAGAAACAGAAAAGGTTACAAAGTTTGAGACACTCCCTGGGTAATAGGGGCAAACTTGAGAATTTCTAGCTAAGGATATGAAGGCCCAGAACTCCTTGCTGAGGTCCGTAGATGTTTGTCAGCAAGCTGCCTAGCACGCAGGCTTGCTTACATTTTCCTAGCATTTTTATGATGTCTTGTTGTCATTTAATTAGAGCAGTATTTTAATCTTTTACTGATGAAGCTAACACTGTTTTAGATTTTGGCTATCTATCAGGCGTTGGCTTGCAGAAAATGACTATCCACTTACAGAGATCATTCTCTGTGCAGTGGGACATGAGTTTTTGAATGAAATGGAATCTACCTACTTTGAAAGGGACTCTGCCAGGCTTCTGCCCTTTACTGTTTATCTACACTGTCACTTTCAGCCCTAACAGGATGAATGAGTGTGGCTCAGTCAGACAGGGAGTAGCCTTGTACCCTCCCCTAGTGCTGCACTATGTCCCCTCTTCCTTCCCTTCCTCCTCCGGTTTTCACTGTGGCTTATGCCTAAAGTTGTGAGTACTATTCTTTGTGGCTGTTAAGAGTCAGTGTCCAAAGCCAGACAGCTCTTTATCCATGGATCTATCTTAGAGCTTCCTGTGTGAGCACTTTTAACCTGGTGAGCTGTATAATATGGTTCTGACTACAGTTTGACGTCATACGAAATACTAGATTGTAAGTGTAGAATCTCCTTGTGCACATCCCAATTCTGAGCCACTAGATGGGCTTCTAACTAGATCAGGGTGAGATGGAAGAAGTGATCTTATTAATAAGAAGGACATAATTTGGAGCTGATTTTTTTTTTCACGGATTAGAAAATGATGGGGAAGAAAACTGAAAATCAGAAGAAAACAAAAAAGCCCCCCCCTTTAAAGGATTGCTTCCATCAAAGCTAACAGTACAATCTATTTTCCCTCAATCGCTTATGCTATTTAAATGTAACGCCACTTTAAAAAGAAGTAAACAGCATGTATTTTAAGCAAACGTCCTGCAGTGGGTGTCATATAGATTTTCTTCCCTATCTGTAGACTGCAAGCTGACATTCTCAATGCCCTCCCCTCTTCCAAAAGGTGTACAACACGCCCTAGCTGTTGAATATATAAGCAGCCATGTCTCTTTTTAAGAAATGAAATTAACACATTTTTCCCTCTTGCATGAAATACATTTCAGCCTAAGAGCTGGATTTATTATCACCATGTAGAAAGAAAGCACGGCATCCAGCTCCCTTCCCATCTCCTTTTCCTGCCAGCAGAGAAACACCCTTTACCAGTCCGCATTCCTGCTCCATGGCTAACCTTTCAGATCAGCACATTTTCAGCTGTTTCTCCCGCACTCCATGCCTGAGTTGCCTTTGAACATTGTGAGATTTACGGCAGGTTCCCTTTAAGTATGTCACACTCTCTCACATCAAGTCAGGCAATGTTATGTATTCTATGAAATATTTTCACGGAAATTAAAAGAATAAAATAAAAGTCACAAAATCAGAACTAATATATAATGCCTGAGGGGCTTTAAAACAGCAAGTATTAAGGGGAAAGGATAAAGGAATTCTGGATAAAGACCATGCACGTGTTCTAAATCATTGTTCTCTTTAATATAAGTCAGCATGTTTCTCTCATCAAAGTCTTTTCAAATCCTGAAAACCGAGGTCCCATTAGATTAATATATATATACATATATATGTATATATGTGTATATATATTATACATATATTGAATTCTGTATGACAAGTTTAATTTTATGGAAACATTAAAATGGTAACAGAGGACTAAAGTGTCAGTTTAATATAAATTAAGTATAATTATACATACTAGACATTATTCAAGACTCAAAATATTATGCTTCAAAGTGTTTGATTATTTGCCTGTGCATGAGTGTTTATGTTTTGCTTGTATTGATATTGGTGGCTGCATTCTCTACTAAACTCTAGAGAAATGGCCATATAGGAGGCATGAAAATAAGAGTATAAGAGTGTAAGGTCTCATACATACAGATGAAGTAATCAAATGCAGGGAAGTCTTATTTCTGACAGTCACTGCTCCACGTTATCTCCATGAACAAGATATGAACAAACACTGAACCTTGGCTTTGAGCGGGAAATGAAAGGTTGGGGAACATAGAAACTGCTGATGACATTGTCATCAGCCAGTCCACAGATCCACACATGCTTAAGAATAACAAACTGCAGTGATAACCATTCCTGGACACAGCATAGTAGCTCATGTTTAGAACAAAGCTTATCCAACATATGTACATTCCCTGCAATATGAAAGACAGACTCCTGGGCTAAGGAACCCTGTGCACTATAGCAACGCTTTCTCAGTGACCATTTCTAAAAATAAGCCACTAAGAAAAAGCACACACACACACAAAAAAAAAAAATGCAAAATCAAAAATGTGTCACTCAACTGATCATGGAAAGAACACTTGTTTATAGGATGCAAAGTGAAACAAGGCAGAGAGAGAGTCTTCTGGTTACAAATCTGCTGGAGTCATGCACAGTGCCCCATGCCATGAGTCGTATGGTTTGCAAACTTTAAGACAATGAAGCACATCTTTATTAATGCTTGGAAATTTCTAACAATGCATGTTTATTATAGTTACTCCACACACATTCCCTAACTCCCACCTGATCTACAGCTACCTCTTCCTTCCACTCAGTTCAAAAAAAAAATTCAGAGTCCAGTTTAGGCTGCCCATGAACTCCAGAGTGTGGTGCCATCCACGCAAGCATGGTTGACCGTTCAGGGCCACTCCCTTATAATAAGCCAAGTCTTCCTTTTCTGCTAGCTATCATTTTCCAATGGGTCCTTAGCTGGGTCTTGGACCTCATGACTACCTCTACCCTCCGTGCTGGATTTTGTCGGGTTGAGTTTGTGTAGGTCTTGTGTGTGCTGTCATAACTGCTATGAGCTCATATGTGCAGCAGCCCTGCTGTGTTCAGAAAGCAGTTTGAAAATTAAGTCATCATCTACCTTTGGCTTTTGGAATTTATCTACAACCTCTTCCACAATGAACCCTGAGCTTTGGCAGAAGGAAATGTGATACCAAAGTCCTACTTTCAGGCTGAGGATCTCTGTGTTAATCACTGTTTACTGCCCACAAAATCTTTTCTGATGAGGGTTTTGAGATGCATTTATCTTTAAGTTATAATTCATTAAAGGTTGGCTTAATACTATGTCCACAAAAGCTCTGAGAGAAGCCAATCATTTTTAGAATGGATTTAGGGTGCTCTCCACAAGCTATGACCTAAGCCTGGCACTGTCACTGGGACCAAGAAGCAATGACTAGATAGATCATAGGCTCTAAGGGAGAACCTACTATGTTTTGTGAAATATTTTTGTTTATTTGTTTATGTGTAGGTGTGTGTGCATGTTTAGTTTCTTGTGCGCCGTGACACATATGGGGATGTCAGAGAATAACATGTAGAACCCGTTTGTTCTTTCTACCACATGGATTTCATGGATTGAAATAAAGTCATCAGGCTTGGTGTTAAGAACTCTGACCCACTTAACTGTCTGCCTTGCCCACATACACATTTTAATGAGAGAGTGGAGTAACACATCCAGAACACACAAATGAGGACGAATGACTTTGTCTCTCTGGCACACTCAGACATGACAACATTCTTTAGGACGCTTATTTGCAAGGTTTACTATTGACGTACTTGATAGACAATGCTCCAATTAAAACATAAATATTTAAAGTATAGTATATAAATTGAAAAGAAAATGACATAGATACTTCGAGGAAACAGATGTTTTTTTTAATGCTTGGGTCTAGTACTAACTCTCACATAAACCTTCATCTAAAAGTATTTTTTATTAAGTATATTACCCTAATACTCTAAATTAAATAGAGTTCTGTATCTTTCACACTTATGCCTCAAAATCCTTGCTAACAATGTAGTGAACACAGTTACATGGAACCAAATGTAGGCTCAGACATATACCTTCTCAGTGATCCAGGGTAATATAAGGTTCAAACCTGAAGTACATACATTTTCATATCTTTCTCGTTATTTTCCTACAATTCAGAATCTTTCATTTTGAAGTCATTTTCATATGCTGGAAAGAAGGTAGTTAGAATAAATGTCTGGAGTTCCAGTATTTTCTTTTGATAAGTAAGATGAGTTTTATAAATCTATAAAACATAATATACCATCCATGGCTTGCTATGTCAGTTGTAAGATAGATAATATTTAGATGATATATATTTGGATAGTAGTTAGTCACAATATAACTGATTATATAGATTGATGGATAATAGATAGATTCTAGACTGATAATGGATGACTGGTAGATTGAGAGATATTTACTAGATAGATGGTATATTGGTAGATAACTGTGGTCTAAGTAAAGGTACGATTCTAGGGATTAACAACCTCTATTGATGTTAACAAAATGTGCTAAGGATTTTTAAATGCTTTTAACTTTGGGCCAGAGAGAGGACTCAGTTGTTAAGATCCTGCTTTTCCAGTGAATCTGTGTTCAGTTCCCAGTGACCACAGAGTTACTCACAACCATCTGTAACTCTAGTTTCAGAGAATCCAACATCCTCTTCTGATCTCTATGGGCACAGGAACACACATGGTGCATAGAACTACATGTAGACAAAATACCCATTTTACACATTAAAAACTAAAACATTTACAAGAGCCTATAAACTTTGAATTATATGTTTAATATTTTATATGAGGACAATAAGCATTGTGTATATATTATATATATTTACATGCAAATACATATATCTGTATTTGTATGCATATATAAAGGTGTTCCCCTCCAAATAATTTAAAGTGTGAACAATTTGAAAACATTCCAATATCTCCTGGTATGGGTTTCATTATGTAATGACACATGAAATATGATCTATTCCTGAACAATGAATACTGTCAAAGACTGCATGTAAGTATATGGAAATGAAATTATTCCATGTTATTGCACTACAAGGACATAGTAGAGTTTGTTAATAAAGTTGAATTCTGAGGGTAGAAGTAAGAATTCATTTTTAACTTCCTAGGTGTTTCCCCTGCCCATTTCCAGCTTTATATCATAATTTTATGTTACTACTCTAGTGAACACACTGGGTAGGAACAGAATGGAATGGTGCATTGGTTACTGGGGGTTCTTTTCTCGAGTAAGCTGGCTCCATTTCTACTCGAGGTGTGCACCATTTTCCGTGTGTGACTGTGTGACTGTCTTCCAGCAGAAGAGGGCGTGGTTCATGTGCAGCGCTGTGAACAGTCAAAGGGAAGAAACCAAACTCTCTTTTTCTACTTTTCTTGAGTCAGTATTTACCTTTCTAGGTGCTGCTGGATAACACACCATTCCCATCTCATTTAATAAACCTGTAATGCCAGATCTACAGAGACAGGAGGATTTTTGAGTTCAAAGCCAATTTGAGATATGTAACCTGACCCTGTCTCAAAACACCCCAAACCCTACGATGCATCATAGTGGCAAAGCATTTTTTTTTTTTTGGTTTGTGTATCAGGTTCAATTTTCAGCAATGCCTGAAAACAATTAACTTAAAAAATAATATTCTAAATATTTTCGGTGCCTTTTAGACGTATAAACTGTGTGAAATAATGTAAGGTTTTTTTTTTTTAAATTCTGTCTTTACTTGCTTTCTGAAAGTTTCAATTACATTGCAAGATCAAATTTGGTCCTTTAAGAAATGAAGTAAGTGATACAAAATTCAGAGGAGCGAGCAATCATTGTCGTTATCATTGCGGGCATAATGCGAAAGGAGAGTCTCCAAGAGAATGGATAGCACAGAATGAGCTGTAAATAACAGGTAGGGGCTTGATAAGCACACTGCAGAATAATAACGACAGCTTATTGAGGCCGATTACATGCCAACTGCTGTGTTAGACTTTCGCTGCCGCCACTTCACAGCGCTCACTGCAGTGTTGTACAGGAATTGATATTATCTCATTTTGTGGATGAGGAAAGTGAGACTCAGAAATACTAAACAGTCTCCCCAAGGTCGGACACCTAATGAATGACTGCAGAGGGACCCAATACCACTCTTCCCTTCTTCCTCCTGCCTAGCGAGCCCTCACGCCGTGGGTCAAATGTTACTGGTTTGCCGTCTCTAAACCTCTCAACTTGTGTGTCTCTTTTATAAGATAGTGTTAATGCAACTTTCCTAAGATTACAAACTAATAGTGTTATTAATGTCACATTGTTAACAAGGAGCAAAATTCATGTCTTCAGTGACACTGGGCACCGTCTAAATGGTTAATACAACCATGGAAACTTAGCCTCTACTTAAATTCCCTCTGATCCCTTGTTTGAAGGAAAGTACCTTGTTGTAACCAGACCATAATAGATCTGATTAGCTAAGGTTTTGATTAAGGTATTAGTGATTCACAGTCAACTTTGTTTGGCTGAAATATTAGATGGGGAGGTTCATAAACAGTTCATAAGTTTGAAATTCTGTGCTGCTTTGAGTAGTGTGGTAGAATCTCATAGTAGCCCCCCATCCTTCACTTAGAGCACAAATCACAACTTGGTCCAGAGTATCTCTACTATATATATATTAGCTATCCCTTCAGTCCTATGGTAGCCAGCTCACTTCTCAAATTTACCTTCATGGTGCCTTGATGCTTGAATTATCCCATTATATTAATATTGTAGTCAGTCTCTCACTGTGCATAATTTGTACACGTACGTGGGTTGTAGCATCTCTGTGCTTTCAGCCATCTTTTGACAGATGTATGTAAGGGAGGAATATAAGTCATGAGAAACAGTAGTTTTGGGGTGAGCTAAATTAACCAGTAGTATCTGGTCTCCAATTAAGAGCTTTACAATGTTTTTATTTTTACATATATATATTCATAATATATAATTGTGTCTCTTTGAAAACTTTGTCTACTTTATAAATGATGTAAATGACATGTTTAAAATGCAGAAAGCAGTGGCCTTTGCAAGCTAACAGTAGAAATAAAAGTGGGAAATAATGCGCTCTGTGAAAGTGACAGAGACTCTTTTTTCTTTTCTTTTCTTTTAAAATATTCCTTACGTATACAGTGTTCTGTCTGCATGTATGCCTACAGGCTGGAAGAAGGCACCAAATCTCATTAAGGACGGTTGTATGCCTCCATGTGGTTGCTGGGAATTGAACTCAGGACCTCTGGAAGAGCAGCCAGTGCTCTTAAGCACTGAGCCATCTCTCCAGCCCCCAAGTGATAGAGAATCTTGGCAAACTCCAAGAGGTAAACTGTGATGAAAATGGAAGATGTTCTATAAAGAATAAGACAAGGACAAGTTCTATAAAGCTCTGGGATTTATGCTTCACCAGAGCGGTGACAGCATGGGTTAATGAGACAGCACTAGTCTGAATCTAAACCCTTGGAGGACAGCAATGGTTCCTCGCTTATATTTCTCTCAGCTCTGAGTACCGCCTCAAGTCCTTGAGATCTGATTTCTCAGTGACTACTTTCTGAACGAAGCAGTCGATTATGTCCACTGAAGACATTTTCTGAGTTTGCTTTATGTGTGTATGTTTTCTTCTAAACATTTTCAGTGAGACTGACATGAAAACATGAATGAATTCTAAGTTTAAGACTTCAAGTGAGGCCAGCAGTGTCATAGAAGTATTTTGGAGATCGACCACTGTCAGATGAAATGGAGGTGGTACAAACTGAGGTATTACATCAATTCAAGAGTCCCAAAGTGCACAGAGATGTCATTCTTGGGAAGACCATGAAAGGCACCAGGATAGAAATGTTAGCAGCCCCGAGTTTTCTCAAAGGAGACAACCAGTTCTCATGTCAGGGGTCTTCATAGATCACCATCATTTCATTGAAAAAAATGTGTCAGTAGGGCCCGTGAGTACCAGAAACTTATATACCAGAAGCTATATTACCCTAAGGTGGGAATATAGTTCTTTTAACAGGATGTGAAGCAGGATAATTCAAGACACAGACAATTGTACACTAGACTCTTTGACTCTGTGTGTGCAGGTATGTGTAAATTTAGGAAGTCCTCAGAGAATCTCTTTAGAGCTACCTGATCTTCCACTTGGCATAAAGCACACACTTTAGTTCACCAGTTCAGATTTGTATGTAGAGACTCAGCCATTGGAAGCAAAATTGTATTTTGTGTGTGACTTCTTATTCAGCTGTTGAGAGTAATATTATTTTTTCAGGCAGGCATGGGCCAGGAAGTTACAGGTGTAGGAAAGATGAGATTTTCCCAATACCCTCCCCTGGTGAGTGCTGATGAATCCTCAGGCCTATAAGAAGAAAGGAAGAACCTTTTGAAAGTATATTTCTAAATTTTCTAGAATTTGACTTCTGAAAATGCACACACTCTGCAGTTGAGGCTTTGGAACATCATTCTACTTCCTCACATGTGTAAAGCAGACTGAGAATTTTCCCACAATGAGGATACACTGTAAAGCAAAGATTAAAATTTAAGAACAATACCAAAAATAATTATAAAGTCTGGAACTTAATAAGATATAACAACTATAAGCCACAAAGTATCATAGGTCAGATCTGTTTGCTAACGGGAGAGAGAGAAAAAAGAATAGCCATTATTCCATGTAATTTTCACAACATTCTATAGGAAAACCTGTTGTCCTTTGAACTCCCTAAAATGTTTGTTAGCCAACCAGTCTTACTGGATTTTTGTCAGATTGATTTTTACATTGTTTAATCAGAATATAACATTGAAAGAACATTCATTTCATATGTTGCAAACAGTATATTTATTATAAAGTGGAAAGAGAGTCCAGCACTTTTTACCTATTGTGTCAATATTGGAACCTAGGTAGTCATTATACCTGACACTTCCTGAGTAAGTGATAATTATTCAAACAATGCCTTGATCTAGTACTACAGGAGCACAAAATTATTATTCATGCATCATATTGATTGTGTCTCTTAGTAAATATATACTATTTCTTTAGTATAATACTATTAAATCATTTGCCCAACTATGATACAATAATTTTATTTTATCATCAAATTTATCCATTCCAAATTTCTAGAATTAAGACTAAATTCCTTTTTGTACCCTCGAAGGTGACATGAAGTGATAAAGAATTTCTCCTGACCTTGCAGTGACTTCAAGAGACAATTCAAAGACAAGATGCAGCAGTATTCAAGAGAAGCTCAACAGAAATTTAAATGTGCTCCAAAATGGGGCCGGTTGTCACCATGGAGATAGTATTCTTTCCTAGACTTAGTTTATAATGAACAAGAAAGAGTTTTCTAAGCAAAGATGTTGAAACAGGTGGGAGAAAAATAAAAACTGATATAAGCCATGAGGTGTGGTACAACTATAGTCCCGGCTCTCTTGAAGGCTGAGGCAGGAGGATCTCCGGAGCTCAATAGCTAAAGACAAGACTGAGCAACGCAGTGGTTTGTGATGAGCTGGGTGAAATTCCTTTGTGTTATTATATATAAAGCCCTTTGAAGTTTTTAATGTGTATTTAGAACCATGTATTCAGCATCAGTGTAAGACGATCTGAAAAAGCACATTTCTAGTGCTTGGGGAACAGCTCAGTCTGTAAAGTGCTTATCATGCATTCATGAAAAACTAAGTACAGATTCACAGCCCCATGGAAAAACCTAGATGCATCAGGGAATGTCTCTAATTTTATAGTCACAGACCTCGGGAAGTAAAGACCGGTGGCTTATTGGAGCACTGGCTGGCCAGTTTTCATGGCCAAATCAGTAAGTTCCACGTACAGTGAGAAACCCTGTATCAACAAATAAGGTGGGCGACAATTGCAGGGGATGCTTTGCCGTCCTCTAGCCTCCATGTGCACATACACCTGCACACACACACACACACACACACACACACACACACACACACACACACTCCTATTGCAACATTTGTAGATACCTGGAAAGCTACCATATTGTATCAAGTTCTTCTGTAAAGGATTGCAGCCACATCCTTTGGCATTGCTCTAAAGCTCCTTGAGTGTGTTACATTTGTAGGCATTATTTCAATATACAGTCATTTGCATGCATTATCTTCTTTAGTCCTCTGTCCTCACAGACCTCTATCCTGCTGGTTTCCTCAGGTCACACAGTTAATATGTGGTGGCAGATTTAGTATTCTTGGCTCAAATTAAAGTCCCTAGCAGAAATTACTACAAGTAGGCGTTAAAGCATATATGGAGGTTTAGAACACTGCTTAAGCGTGGCCATTCCTTCCAGGTCACTGTTTTGAGCAGGAAAGAAAGGTAGGCTCCTGACATGGGCTGGGGAGTCCATACTTGTCATTCTTTCCTTATCCAACAATTAGCAACCCAGGCATCAACAACCAAGACTATAATGTCAGTCCTGTCGTATATTACCTGTCTTTCCTCTCTACACTTGGGGCATTTCTCATCACCCCAGCTGGAGAAGGTTTCTCCAATCGGGAGAAACCTCTCCATAAGCTGAGAATGTGTAGCAAAAATTTATCTTATCAGAACCAACCCTGGCTGCCAGGTGGTGGCGGATGTCACAGCTAGCCCGCCCAGAAACAATCCTGCAGTAACTCTAGAAAATAGCAAGTGCCAGCTGTCATTTCAGACACCACGATCTCATGCTTATTTCCTCCCTTTTGCTTTCTGTGTGACATCCATCAGCTAGGACTTCCCAGCATACCTTTGGTTTCCGAATTGGGAAGAACTGTCTATTACTTCTTGGTGGGGTCACGTATTCTTGGAGGAAAAGGTCCTTGAGGAATGTTCATCAGTATCTGAGGATTTTGACCCCCGAAAGCAAAAGTGATAGAATTTCCCTTTGTCTCCTTGGCAAAAGCTTTTCAGACTAGCTAGCCAATTTCTTCATTTCCCTCGAGGAAATATGTGGGAGCCAGCTGCTAAGTGCTGGTGTTTGCACACACCTGTCTGTTTACTTTTTAAAATGTAATTGAGAATATGCCTGGAAGCATGAGTCTATTTCTCCGGTGTACTCTGTGCAGATTGAGACATGCAGAAGACAATCATAGTCTTGCATTGTGCATCTAGTGTGTGCATAGTCCTCTAAGCTGGTGTTTTGAAAAGACATAACAATGAAAAGATGCCTCCAATACAAACAGAATGGTGAGATGAAACACTAAAACATAACCCAGAGCATGAAAATGACATAGCAATCATAACTCCATATCAAGTATTGTGATGTTTTGTCAATGATTTTCAATACTGACTGTACTTTAATGTCATCTAACAAACTAACAAACCAAACATCTCTCCCAACACACATGCACACACACACGCTTGCACACATGCGCACACAGATAGTGCCTAAATTCTATCTAACAGCAATTGTGGTTTGAATTAATGTAGGGTGTGGTTTAGGCATCCATACTTCACAAATGCTAATCATATAGCATTATGCAACTAGTCCCAGGTGCCATCTTAAAGCTCACCTTCCTGGTTTTATCTTCTCATGATTGTTCCAATGCTCATGCCCTAAAACCAGCTGTCTGATTTCTTTATGAGCTTGGTATGTATTTCTTCTTGGCACCCCTTGTTCCCTTTATCCCTCTGTAGAGATACCCTTCAATGGGTTCTTTACATGGCCAAGCCCTTTGTGCATTATGTTCTCGACTCACTAGTCACTTACCCAGGATCTCTGTGAATAGAACCTTTAAGCTCTGTCCAATGAGCAGCGGAGAATCCTAAGAAGTGGACTCTTGCTTTTCTAACATTCTTGAATCAGCCTGTGTTGGAGGAGGCCATTAGTTTGTTTCCAGCTGCTCAGCCCCAAAAATAATTACACAGAAACCATATTATTTGCAATACTGTTTGGCCAGTAGCTTAAGCCTATTTCTGGCTAACTCTTACATCTTAATTTAACCCACCTCCATTAATCTGTGTATCACCACGAGGTTGTGACCTACCCACAAAATTTCAGCATGTCTGTCTCTGGCAGAGGCTCCATGGCTTCTCTCTGACTCCACCTCCTTTTCCCCAACATTCCGTTTATTTTTCCCTGCCTAACTCTGTTCCCCTCTAGGCCCAAAGCAGTTCCTTTAGTAACTAATGATATTCACAGCATGCAGAGGGGAATTCCACAACAGGCATGGGTCAATCAGGTTAGCTTCTATTTGTTCTTGCCAAGGCAATCACTAAAGCCAATAACTTTTATTACTTTTATGTTTTTACACTTTATTTTCTGCCACTAAAATATAGGCAGTGGTTATCTCTAATTTAAATAGCATTTTATTTCTGGTGGATGGAATGGTACCTTATATACAGTAAGTGCCTATATATCTGCTCAATAAATGTTCAGTATACTGATCACAAAGCCAAGATTCTCTGTTATGAGGAAGTAATATAAATCTTTTAGAACTTGTAAAGAATTCTAACATTAATAATAACTAACATTTATGATTGTAAATTTCAAATGAAAGAGAATGATGTGTATCAAGAGTGGCCGAGTGTAGTCTCTTCACAGAGCTAGTATCTCTAAGTGGTATAGTATTGAATCTATCTCAGAGTAGAACAAGCTAGTTGGTTTGGATGGAATGATCAAGGACTGATTAGTAAAGTTAACCCAACCTCCTAAAATAGTGAAATTCAGTGAAGTGGAAGCTGCAATTGAAAACAGATCACAGTGAAATCTAATGTGAATATCTCTGAGTGACAGGGACACAGCTGCCATGGGGGAACATAGACTCCCCAAGATTCATACTAACTGAAGGCTAGGTTTTTATGGCCAGTGACAATCCCCTGAATACTGGCTGCCAACTGCTAGTAGTAACAGTAAATCTTGCTGCTCACTGAGTGCTTCCGTCATGGGTGGTGCAGCACCAGAAATGCTCATTCCCTCATTTTAACCTTTATAGAAAACTGGTCAGGTGACTAAAGTTCAGAGTTTGCCGTCAGCAAAACTTAGACTCCAAATGGATAAGGGCTGATTGAAGCCCAGTCCAATGAAGATTGAATTTAGCAACATGGAACACAGAACACTGCCCTCACCCAAAATACCCCACTTTTCACCACTGTGCTTCTGCTGCTTCTCTACCTTCCAAAGTAATTTGGCCCGATCCAATAAAAGGATCAATCAAAAGTACAAAAAGTTTTTGAAAGTTGCCTATAGTATTTTTTACTGTAGGAGCAAGAAAAATGAACCAACTAACCAACAAATGAACAAACAAAAAACCCTTGTTAAAAAAAAATTTCAAGAGGAGATTAAAATTGTAAGACAATTCCAAATTTACAGTTATAATTCTGAACATTTTCATTAATGAAAGCAGGAAGGTACTTTTATTCTGCATGTTTGGTGGGTTGTTTTTAATTATAGTGAAAACATGTAACACTCACCAATCAAGAGTCAAAATAGTTTTCTGTACTTCAAAATACCATCCAAATATCGATGCAAAACAGACAGCAAATGGCTGTTCAGTTCAGGGATTATACTGAAAGTGAATGCTGGTCCTAACAATGGCTTATTTAGTACAGTGTGGGAAAGTTACTTGGCCGTTTGATCTAGATACTACAGGAGATTGGGAACAAGCTGAATTCTTTTTTTTCTCTCCCATTTGTATAAATTGTCATTCTTTTAAAGAATGCAGAGATTAAGAGGGAACTGGTAGAGACTGGAGAGATGACTCAGAAATTAAAAGCACTGACTGCTCTTCCAGAGGTCCTGAGTTCAGTTCCCAGCAACCATGTGGTGACTCAACCATCTGTAGTGAGATCTGGTGCCCTCTTCTGGCCTGCAGGCATACATGCAGACAGAACACTGTATACATAATAAATAAATAAATAATTTTTTTTTAAAGTGCACTGGTGAGAGGGCAAGAGCAGGAGGGCCTGTCTCAGCATGTGAAAATGTTAGGTGCATGGTTAAGTATCAGGAAATGAAGGCAGAAGAGAAGGATGGGTAAAAGGACGCTTTTAAGGAAGACACATGACTTAGGTTAGGTGTAGTTGGCCTGAATGATTTTGTTTCTCAGAATCTAGTGGTCTTGAACAGGGACTGTGACGGAGTGAAACTAGGTCGGAGGTAAGAACTCGGGCATGCTTGTCTGCAAGCCCTTGGCACTCCTATGTGAGGGCGGAGCGGTTTTGTCTTCAGTAATGGAGGATTGGCAGGTGACGGAAAAAGGTAATTTCTCTTGAATTCAGGTAGCAGTACAAAACATGTGCCAGTTTCTGAAAAATAGCCTCAATTGGTACCTGAGTATACAGGTGGCCCTGCTTTTCTTTTCTTTCTTTTTATTTAAAAAGATGATTTATTACTTTCAGAAAAGAATGATAATAAAGCATCCTAGTTCATTTCCCTAAAAAACCAGTGCTACTATGGGTTTGTTTTAAAAACAAATAGTTAATTCAAAACAGAACTCTCTGTTTTTTTTTTTTTTAAAAAAAGATGGTAGTCTCTTATTTACTTCATTTCAATTTTTTTAAACTCAGTCTCCCTAGCAACAGAGACATCTGTCTCTATTCTCTTAGTCATTAAAGCCAAAGAAAGTAGCTGCTTCAAAAATAATAAAGGCAATTTCTATGAATTGGGTAACTGTTAATTGTTGCCAAGAAATCTTAGTGAGATAATGAGGCATACAGCAATTGACAAAGATCTTTTCATTGATGTCTGAGCTTCCAGCAGCCCATGGTGGGTAGCTAATATATATAGTGCCATCGATGAGGTATTGTGTGATTTGCTGTGTAACATAAATAGAGAAGGGATCTTTACTCTTTCTAATTTCTGTCAGAAGTATGCCTTGCTGTGATTTCTCTGATTGCTCGGTAACTAATCATACCTCAGGATTCCAGGGAATATATTTGCCCATTACATTTCATGAAAATAGAGAGGTTTGAAGCATTCATAATAGAGATCAATGCAGCAAATACTACAGTAGCTGCCGGTGGTAAGAAAACACAATATCCTTCTTATTTGAGTTGTAGACTCTGAAAAACCCATTTGAGTGAAAATACTTAAAATTGCGCTGGATTCTAAAATGTATATTGGCATTTGTGCTAAAACTGTTTTCAGGCCCCTTATAATGAAACCCCAATCACCCTCTACAGTAGCTTCGCTAATAAACACAAAACAGTTTTTCAATGCTTTCTGCTTTCCCAGCAGCCATGGAAGCAAATTATATTAAGTCAGTATTTTTTATTATTGCCCTGTTTGGCTCATGCCTGGCTGTATGTGAAACTACTGCTAAATGGGTAATAACAGAAGGAGAAGCCATGCATATAGAAAGAACTTTTGTGATTTTTTTTAAATAAGGAAATACAAGTCTGATCACCAGATGGAGAATCATGTATTGGATACTGACCTTACCAGCTCCCTTTAGTTTCTTTAAGGAGGTGATGGGCAATAGAGTATGGGAATTGTCAAAACTGCTGAGTATAATTTCAAACTCTGGGTGTTCATAAAATTTACATATGTATGAATAACTTAAGAAAAATACAATAGATTCTCCATCCATATCAATTTTAGTGGAGATTTGAATAAGATGTTTTTATTGAAGCATGTTGCAATACAGTGCAGCTAAGAAACAGGGGACATAGAACATGTTTTATCCCCACGTGTTTCTGTCAAAGGTAGGTAGGTGTGTATATAGCCTGGTGCATTATACAAATAATTAAGGTGTAGATTGTTGGGATTGGGATATGATCTTATAATAAAATGAAAGCATAGTTCAGCAATTCCTTTTACTTCCGAGATATTTTTATGATTTGCAAAGCTATTTTTTAAAAGAATCTTCCAAATATCGATATTTCTAGTAAATGCTTGTGAATATAAATGAATAAGAGACATTATCTTTTAAAAATTACAGTTTTCATCTGCATAATTTCACACTGTTAAGGTGACAAACTGTTAATTTCCTTTCAAGATGCTTCTAATATAATGAAGGAAGAAAGAATCTTTCTAACAACCACGTAGAAATAGACTTGAAGAGCCATGGTGACTTTTTATCGAAAGTTTAAAAAATGCAGCGTCAAGGAAATCTTGGCACTTGCCGTGGTGTTCACGACACTCCAAGGATCTCAGCATGGCAGCACTGGCTTTGTTGATAAAGTTGTACCATATTGTCTATCAGCATGTCATTTAACAGCAGCTTCTGGTGGGGGACTGAAATGCATATTTGTTACAGATGAGGGTCACTGGACTCATCTTTATTTCCAAAAGGGAGACTAGACAGTAAAGGCCTTGGGCCACCCATGACCTGCCACCTGTTTGTGTAATCCTAAACCACAGATTGATTTTCTTTGTCAGACTGCTGAAAACAAAACTTTATAATGTAAAATTTACAAAAATATAGCATTTCAGTGCCTCCCATCAAAGAGAATTTATCAGGACAAAACATACCTATTGGTTTATATGTAGTGTCTGATTGTTACAATGTCACCAGAGAGTCAAATAATGGTGATTGAGGTAGTCTGGGCCATAACACTTAAAATATTACTTTAATTAGTTAGCAATTAATTAAAAATTAATCCCTACCTAGCCATTTCCAGAGAATGATTTCCAATGCCAGCTCTAGATTTAGGTTATAGTGTCAATGTGAATTAAAATAAAATGAAACTGCTATACCATATTATAAGAGCTAATGTGTACAGCTAACATTAGTGAATCTGTCTTGTGCCATGTATGTGCTAAGTGCATGCTATAGTCTCACCTAAAATTATGATCACTGACAAATGCATGAAGAATAGGTGAATACTTCACTAGAAAAAAAAAGCAGAAAGGAATACATAGGTATGCTCCCAGGAAAGAAATAAACAACCTTCTCCCCGACACGGGTGTACGTGGAGGGGAAGATGACAACACTCAGCAATCCCCCTTCTGCTCTCTGATGTGGTATTTAGATCTGGATTCCTTTTTCTTTCAAACATTGATAAATCATCAGAGATTCAGTGAGATTTCCACAGTTCCAAGCATAACCATCAAACAGCTGTCCTGGCCTTTCCCTGGGCTAATGTTTAATCATCCTCGTGAGAAAAGAATCCTGAAGCACTTTAGAACGGTGGTTCTCATCTTGTGGGTCATGAACTTTTGGCCAACCTCTATCTCCAAAAATATTTGCATTATGATTCATAAAGTAGCAAAACTGTAGTTACGAAGTAGAAACAAAAGTAATTTGATGTTAGGAGTCACCACAACACAAACAAACTGCATTAAAGGGCCACAGCGTTAGGAAGGTTGTGAATCACTGCTCTAGGAGAGTCTCCATGGAAAGGGGTTTCCCTGGAGGTCGAATGGCTAAGATAGGGAGAAAGAGCCCTCTAGGTCTAGCAGGGATGTTGATATGGTGTTTTGGGAAACATCTTTGAATATAGGTTCAGTTTTCTAGCTCAAGGGTCTTAGCAGTGAGTGTTCCTGAGGCAGCCCTAAGGTTCTCAGCCTCCTTTCTATTCTATACCTTGTTCTGTTCCTCTGTCCTGTGCTTTTGGCTAGGTTGTCATTCTGTGAGCCATGATTCTAGTTTGTAGTTAATATAAGCATAAAAATAGCTTATTGAAAGGATAGGAGGTAACCTCAAGAATTCAAAGGAACTCAAGAAATCTAGGTTGACAACGAAGAAGTGAAGAAATGGAGACCTGACAGTGTAAGAGATGGTGTAAGTTCCACCTGAGAGCTGGGCTAGTAGGTTCAATGAGTGGAACTAGTCCTCATGCTTTTGAATCGCCCTTTGAACTTTGCATTCACCGTTGTGTTGAATACAGACATTCAGAATCTTGGCTAAAAAGAGGTAGCCTCCCAAGCTATAGTCAAGCTTTATCTTACCAACTAGATACAGAGGGATCATATAGATTCCTTCGGCTTCCGGAATGAATCAAGAGGGTTTAAACAGACTGACAAAATATGGTTGAAGTAATATGTAGGGACTTAGATTAAGAGATGATTGACATAGTTCTTGGGTTTTGATAAACTGATGGGGTGATCAAAGTGCTGTGACAGCTTATCAGTAGTATTGGAACACAGATCTCACGGATGACTAACTGCCCAGGAATGACCGAGGATAATGTCTGAGGCATAGAGAATAGTTACTGATCTGAGCTTCAGAGGATGAATAAGAATAAAATGAACAGAAAAAAGGAAGCAAAGCTATCAGTATATACCCAATAATTACAAGAATAAAAAATTCTGCTAAATTGACAATCTCTATTAAGTCATCCTTAATAGAGATTTCTCTCTCTCTCTCTCTCCGTCTCTTTGTCTGTCTGTCTGTCTGTCTCTCTCTCTCTCTCTCTCTCTCTCTCTCACACACACACACACACACAATCATTTTTGTTCAATATGTTTAATGTATAATAAATTGGATATATTTAAAGCACATTATTTCATTAATTTGTGTGTGTGTATGTGTGTGTAGTATGTGCATGTGTGTGCACATGGGGGAGGGTACTATCCCAAGTGTGTAAATGTTGTAGAAGCCTGAAGTTAATATTGGATATCCTCCTCTTAACCTGAGGATCACCATTGAGACTAGATGGGGCAGTCAATGAGCCATGGGATCTTCATGTCTGACCTACCTAGTGCTAGGGTTACAGACACAACACTTATATGCTTGGTTTTCACACAGTTGTAGTTATGAACTTGTTTTCATCCTTGAACCAAGGACTTTACCCACTGAGCCATCTCCCAAGTGCCTTTTGATAAATTTTGACTATCTATCTATCTATCATCTGATAAATATAGATATATTCTCATTAAATTATTGTTCAATTATATCACTTCAATTTTTTTATTATTTTTTAATTAATCTCCCCTCTCTATTCTGCTTCCTTTATCAGTATATAAGTTTAGAGATTTCGGAGTTATATATGAAGACAATTATTGAGTTTACACTGTTTGTTATAATAAGTTTATACTTATTACTTATGTAATAAGACTGTGTTTTGCTTAAATAGGTAGTAGGTTTCTTTTTATTCTTTACAGTTCATACAGAGTAAGTGACAAAGAAAGTTAAGTTGCTGGTCACTGTCTAGAATTTATCTTTTTCTTCAAAAAAATTTTTTTTGCAGTACACTGAAAGTGAAGCACCACTATCTTCTGGAAACATCCTGAGATTGTTTGATTAAGCTTTGCACTGTTTATTACACTGGAGAAGACCAGAGTGAGTTCATTGCAGGTGGTTTCCTTAATCCTTGAGTCAAGAGTCAAATCTAATCAACACATAGGAAAATCCTCCCAACACTTAGTTTCTGTGATGCAAAGGTAGATAGGACAACATATTTCTTAAAGTCTGATAAAGTGCTCGTGTGTGTATGTCTCTGTGTGTGTGCGTGCGTGTGTGTATGTGTGTGCCTGTGTATGGGGCAGGGGAGAAAAAGACTTTTATTCTGAAGTCCAAGCTACTCTGGAAGTCACTGTGTTCTTCATGCTAGCCTGAACTCATAGCAATCCTCCTGCCTCCACTTCCCCAAGTACTGAGATTCTGGGTATGATCTACCAAAACTAACTTAAGAACACCGACTGAAACTTGAACACATTTATACATTCTTTTTTTTCATATTCTTTTATTTTTTTCCATTCAAAAAAAATTTACATTTCCTCCCCTTCTCCCAGTCCTCCCCTGCTCCCCACTCCTCCTTCCCCCTGCTTCCTTAAAAGAGGGCATGGTGCCCTGCCCCACATTTATACATTATACAAATGTTTCACAGACTGACTTCATTAGTCACAGATCTTGACTAATAAGCAGATGATGGAGGCATAGTCCTTTCTTTTGGCAGTTTTCTGGATACATAGGAGGATGAGGACATAAGAAGCACATCGTAGAAAATAGTTCATAAAAGAACTATGAAGCATCCAATGTACCCAAGAGCAATATTACAAGTGCTATCCTTCCTTCAATAACAAATCTTATAGGAGAAGGGTTTGATGATAGAGCCTGAAGCACATAGCTAAGTGGAATTAGTATAGGTGATGAGAAGTGCCATGGTCAAAATAAAGAGTAATGTAGGAAGGATATTTTCTGGTAAAAAATGTAGCCAGGTATACTGAAGAGTGTGGTAACTGGGATAAGAACATCCCAGAAAGTAAGAGAACTCTAATTTTTGAAGACTGAAATCAGGAACCTTCTTGCCTGCTCAAAGAAAAGGCCAAGGAAACATGTGATTTAGAAGACAGAACAGCAAAGAGCAAAGAATGAAGGTTGGAGGTTGAGAATGGAAGATCAGCTTCTCCATGGGAGCAGGACTGAGCCAGTGACCTAGGTCAGAGCAGGCCTGAGACAGTGAGCTCCGTGGGAGCAGGAGCAGATCCAGACCGGGGTCATTTGCAGAAATAGGACTGAGCCAGCAACCTAGGCCAGGACAGGCCTGAGACAGTGAATTCCACAGGAGCAGGACTGAGCTAGCGACCTAGGCTAGAACAGCTTCTCACTGTGATATATTCACCTGAAATCCTTGGAGTGATTTAAAGTGAAGGGTATTGGGCCTTTTACTTTCTTTTTCAATGTTTTAAATTGAGGCCATGTCAACATAATAAAGAGGAAATAAGTGAAATCCATACAGTAGAACCCAGAGTGTGGGCTTTGAGTTCTGACAATTGAGTTTGCATCCACAAAGTGTCATCTCCACACAGCCAGTATCTGTCAATTCTGAGAAATCATCCTTGTACTTTTTCCCTTTGGAAGAATCATTCTAGTTGAAAAGTAACATGTTTTCTTGAGATATTATGGTGATATTTTCATTCATGCACACATCATAGAAGGACGGCATCAAGCTACTAAATATATCCATCTGGTACACTTATTTTTTTCCATAAAGAGGCTGTATAAATTGTTGAATGAAAGTTATAACTTGCCTTGAATAAGTTTGTCATGGTGGCTCATTCCTCATACCTACAATTTGAGTTCAAGGCTAGCCTGAGCTACAGAGAAAGACTCTGTGTCAAAAGAATAACAGATAAAATGATAAAAATGTCTTTAATTTTGGAAAAGATTTCTCTTTTTGCCAATTTGTGATTTCTACCCGAATCTCCTCATTTTTCACTCGCTTGACTATCCCACATTTCTAGTGTCTCCACTCCTTTTTATTCTTGCCCCAACCTAAAGGGTTGTTCCCTCTACCTTTTGTGATCTCATCACTTGTCAGAATTTGCCTGGCACTTGATCTTCAGAGTTACTTTCTGCTGAGTTTGTGGACTCCCCTGCATTCTCTCTGGCCACACCAACAGTGTCTGCCTCACCTCTGAAAATCCCATTGTTTTTTCAGACTAAATTCTTCGCTTTTCTATTCTGTCCTGGTGCCTGAAGCTTCTAATTAACCCCATGGCAGACTAGTGCAAAGCCTCTGCAGTCTGTCAGCTTTTCAGCTCCTCCACATTGACTTTTCCTGTGTACCATGTAATAGAGGACATGTGTAACATACATAACCAATTGGGGAATGGAGGCAGTGGGTGACCTAGAGGAAACTGGAAAGATAATAGTGGAGAGAAGGGTACAGTATCCTTCAAGGAAGGCTTACAAATTTTAGTTGGTTTTTCTGATGCAGCCTATGTAAATGTGGCCCCAGGACATTTCATTTTTGCTTTGGTAAAATTGCTGAAACCGGCTTTTCTCTTTATCTTGTTCTATGAGTCAGTTTTGTCCACAATCTAGTCAGCCAGTCATGAAGGCTTACACAGTCCAGAGAACGTTGGATGCTTTTCTGCCTGGTGCAAACTTCACTGTCTGCTGCCTTGTCATCCATCTAAATGCTAACTAACGCCTTTTTCCAGAGTGAAGCGCTCAAGGCATTGGCTTGTCAATGGTCGGTATTTGTGCCAGTCTCTGGACTGGTGAGGTAATGACTAAGGATTTCCTTTATTTTGAACATGATTTGATCTAGTGCATTCTATGTAGGTCAGTGTGTTCACATTTACTACATTCTTTGCAGAAGGAAAAATGTAGAGAAACCAAGGGACTCTTTGCTTTATTAATTAAATGTATTCATTTATTTTATATCCCGGCCCCAGTTTCCCTTCCCTCTTCTCCCATTCCCTCCTGCCACCTCCCTTCTGTCCCCCAACCCTGAATCCACTCCTCCTCTGCTTATGGTCAGAAAGGGGATCATAGGCCAATATTTTTTTTTCTTAAGGATACAGCCATCACAGGTGTTTGTATCAAGGTAGATATTCAAGCAAGGAAAACAGTCAACGTAGCATGCTGCTGATGGATAATGTAAGTGAGTCATCCTCACTTCCTCACTTTGCTCCTGAAACATGATTAGCAGAAGAGGGACAGTGTGAAATGGAAGCCGTGAATCATCTGGGTACTCACCTTCAGGCACTGAACCGAGAAATGGTGACAGTGTGGATCTGTGTCCTGTAATTTAATGCATGGCTCACAATCAGATGTTTGCATTTCTTTGATCAGAAGATCCAAGGCCAGTGAGAGGTATGGTGCTTTGGGGTAACAAGACAATGATGGTAAAAACTCCAAAGTGGAGAACAATTATTTCTAAAGCAAATCCTGTCTTTGGCATTTTATGAGGAGAAAATAAGGCTCTTCCAAGAAGTTATTTCCATGTTTTATATCTTAACTTGCTCAAATAATAGACATAGAAAATAGCCAAGCATAAAACAAGTACTCAAGAAATAGAATGATTATGCCTGTTTTTTCTTTCTGTTTTCTCTTTCTCCTCCTCTTTCTCTTCTTCCTCCTCCTCTTCTTTCTCCCCTTACTCATCTTCCTCCTTCTCCTCCTCTTCTTCTTTGACAAGCTCTAACTATGTAGCACTGGATGGCCTCGAAGTAGCTGTATAGATGAGATGAGGCTAATCGCAATGCCTATTTTTTCCCAAAGCTTGACTGTGTGTGTGTGTGTGTGTCTGTGTGTGTGTGTGTCTGTGTGTCTGTGTATGTCCATGTGCATGTCCATGTATGTATTCTTGTGGATATGGGCACTTGTGCATGTTCATCCATGTGGAAGAAATGATCAACATTGGATTCAGTCACTTTCGACCTTAAATTTTGCGGCAGGGTCTCTCAGTAAACATGGAGCACATGAATTTGGCAAGCTTGATTGAACAGTGAGTTCTGGGGTGCCACCTGTGTTGCCTCCCTAGAGATGGGAGGAGATATGTGTGCCAACACTGTGCCTACTATATTTTTTTTATATGAGTGCTGGGGAATCTAAACTCAGAACCTCATTCTTACAGAGCAAACAGTTTACCACTAGAGCCATATGTCCAGCCACCTGGATGATCACTATTTTTCCTTTGGATGCCACATCTAACTTAGGTTGGTGTTGTGATTGCAATTATAATATTTTAATATATTACTTATACTGGTAATATATCAAATTTTCTTTCATTTTGTTCTTGGAGTTACAGAATTCTAAACCAAGCTGATGAATTATGCTGAAATATGTTACCTTTATATGGCCACCATCTGGAAAATGAATGCATATTTATCTTGTGCTATTATTTCTGCTCTAGTGCATTATTTTTAAAGTACTTAACAAGGATCATGATGGATAACATAAGGAAGTTGGTACATTCGGTCCTGATGGAGTGGACTCTAGGATGTTAAGTGCAAACCGCATAAATAACATAGATTCAGAGAAGAATAACAATCCTGTAGATGCTTTGCTTTTATGTTTCTAGTTGGTTTTTATTTTCCACTTACATATTGACAAAAATAGGAAAGCTACCTTCCAATGATCAGGGAAACTATGACCATAGTAGTTTTTACAAGACAGCACTTGTTGGGACCTAGACTTGAAAGACTAAACCATATATCCCAACCCCAACGGCACCCCAGCTTGTACCACCCTCCATTGGTCACTCCACCCTGTCCCAACTTCCTCTCACCTGGCATTACTGATATTTCTACCTGTTTCCTCATTAAGGTACTCGGGCAACAGCTGTGAAACCCAGACCATAACCCAGATGAGACCATACTTAAGACAAAACCATAAATCCTGAAGCTATGATGTTTAAACAGCAGACACTCAAAGAAGACTGGGTTCATTTGATTAACATTCTATCTACATTGGACAGCTTAAAAGACCTAGTTCCCATGATCAAGAGGGATACTGTTATCTGTGAATACCAACTAGAGTGCTACAAACTGATTGAAAACACCAAGGAGGACTTTTCTTATTCTTTACCAACTCAGCAGTCTAGCAATGCTTCTGCAACCATGTACACATAGACATAGATGTTGTACGTCCTCATCATCTAGGGTTCTTGCTACAGGGCACAATTTGAAGTCCACAACACTCCATGGAACCCCCATCTCTGAAACAAGGGCCCTGGAATAAGAACTTTAGGAACTGGCCAGGTTATGTGAGATTTTGTTGTTAAATTTTTTTTTTTTAATTTGAGAGAGAAAGGGAGAATGAGGAGTTCTCTCTGTGTATATACATACATGCTATAACACTGTTAAGAACTTGGAATGTGGAGCCTAATCAGCTAGCTTTATTCTGAACTCTGGGCTTTACCTGGATGATACTGGCCAAGGTGCATTATTTCTCATGTCCATGTCTGTATAATGGGAACCGCATCATCATCATTCAGAGGTCATCACTTTGTTTGGGGACTTCACTGAAGTAATCCCGACCATGCACTTGGCATAGAGTTTGACATCTATCGATGCTTCTTTTGCCATTTCTTGTTTTGTCACTGAAGTAGCAGGTATTTTATTACCTTACTAATAATTCATCTAAGTCCCAATTACATTGACCCATGGCAGTCTTAGAGAACAAGGGCAGATGTTTCAGGTTAGCTTTGAAACACAGAGCTGGCTGACAATTGTTGCTCTCTCTTAAAGGGAGTTTAGAAGGAAAGAAAGTAAGCATGCAGATGTTGATATCCTTCTGTCTTCACTGCAGCAGATTTGGGGGAAGGTGGTCCAGGTTGCAGCCCAGGTGATAATAGAAAAAAGCTTTCTCTCTGGTGGCAGGATGACCTTAGACTAGAATTACATGAGCCCACTGGCAGCCAGCCTGCACCTGCCTGGGCTGAATCCTCCAACGGGTTTTCCGGCTCTCTGCTCTGTCTTTACCTGGCTGATGGGCAAGGGGAAGCACAGGTAAATGCCTCCTGCAGCCTCTCCCTCCATCATGACAGGCCTCTCGTTTTCCAACAATGAAAAAAAAGTGCCCTTCAACTGTCTCTTCAACTTTCCCAGTGTAAAGAAAGCCTTCTGCCTTCATTATGTACAATTTCAGCCAAGTTCCCACACACTGGGTTTTGGGTGATTAGAGGACTTTAATTACAGCTATTACACAGCCTGAGTGAACCGGTGCTTTCTCCCTGGTCATCCCGCAGAAACCAGAAAGGGGCAGCATAGGTGGAGAAGCAGCAGAGTTGGTGAGTCCTGCTGGGAGGACCCCGCAGATGCCTGGGCGAGGGGAGGAGGCGGTGCTGATTCTCTGCTGGTCCCTGGAGACCAGCTGCTATCACCTGGAGCATGCTAGTTATTCTGAGTTCTTTGTAACTGCGAAGCCCATGTTTCCCTCCTTCCCATTGTTATCCCTTCTGCCAGGCCACTTCTGCTGTCCTGCTGCCTCTCTTGCCAAGCCCCTCCAAATTGCTCTTGACAATGGAATGAAAGGCCCTCTTTTGCTTTCACATTTGAGCATCAGTCTCTCCACCTTTCCGGTAAATACCAGATATCTTACTTTCTTGCCTTTTGCCACTCTGTATGATTATAATTTTTCTGGCATTCTGGAGAAGTGACTTGAAAAGCCTGGGGTATCACCCCCTCCCCAAGAAGATGAGTTTCCCTTAAAGATGATAAAATGCTCCTGTAGTATATCTGTTATACACAGCAATCCAGAGAATTAATTCAGGCTATTTTCAGACCTATTTTGAACATTTGATGACGCAGAATCTGAATCAGAGCAAATGGGACACGATCTAAATACTACAAGGTGACACAAATTCAACATGAGTAGGGATGAGTTAAAAAGGCAGTAATTGCAGTTATTCATCTTACATTAGTTTGTATTGAGAGAAGTAACGCTGCAGTGCTAGAGTTTATGTTTGGGTATCACCAACATCCTTATTCAAATTCGTAGTCCTAGAAATAGAAAAATAGACCAAATGGGTAGAACCTTTAACAAAAATACAGAGTTGTGTTTCTTCCCTTGAAGTTTGGAGTGTCCTTGCATTGGTGTTAATGAACTAAAGACTTACATTATGCTTCTGTAATAATCAGCAGTAGCATAATTAATTTCAGCTGTTTGGGGGCTTTGTTTACGGAAATGGTGTATGCAGGATGTGATGACACATGCCTGTACTCTGAGCACTGAGAAGGCCTAGTTAGTAGAATCATGAGTTTGAGGTCAGCCTAAACTAGGGAGTGGAACCCTGTCTAAAAGGAGAGAGCTACAGGGTATACGGTGCAGTCCCTGCCCTCCAGAATCCTTTGTCTTGTTCAAGGGAGACTGATGTGGAAATACCATACAATGGTTTATGTCTTCACTTGTGAGGCAGAACAAGGACCATGTGCACACCAGGTAGGCTTCTACAACTGCCCATGAGAAACAATGTTAAAGAATTTCCAAGTTTGATATACCAACACAGGCTTGGAAATTGCATTTTCCAAGGATAATAGTGACAGTAACTTTCAACCTACAGGTTTCTTCATTGTGACTAAGCCAAACCACAATTAAGGAATGAAATCTATTTTCACCATCTTGATGTGGGCTGGTCCATTTGACTCATTTGTAGCCCATACAATATAATGTAGGTGATTCTGCCTAACCCATCTCAGTCTTCAGGAATGTTTGCCCCTCCCAACACTCTTTTGGGAAAAAAAAATCTTTTGGAACCTAAGTAATAACAGAACTACTCCAAGAACACATTTCTAGGTGCTGAGAGTCCAACCTTTGATGTATGTCACCCAAACAGTACACAGAGATGATTTCTAGACCCCAAGCTCGTCTGTCTTAACTAGAGACACTTGAACTAGGGATCAAGGACTGTCTGTCATCAGTACCATGTCCAAAATACTGTCCTATAGACGATAGTAGTTTAGGCCATCAAAGTTGCCTATTTCATAAAGGTAATTGCATTTGTAGTGAATGTTAACTCTGTCCATAGTTAATGATACAGTATTGGGGAAACCAGGTAATAAAAGAAGTGTTACTAGTATCTCTAATAGGAAAAATAAGTTGATGTTGACTGCTTGGGGCTTTTGATCTAGAAGGATCATGACTAGACTCATTGCTCAGTGGACATACCACGAAGCTGAAGTAGTCAAAGAAAAAGGAAAGTTGAGGTGCCACTTAATTAGAAACAAATTAGTGGACAGAGTCGAGATTATCAACAGGAAATCAAGTTTAGAAAATTTTCAAGGAATGAAATATATTTATATATTTAATATGAGGCACAGAAGCATTGGCCATGGTAAAAATGATTCCCAATTCATAGGGTATTATGTTGAAATATTTCCAGAAAATTCCAATGCTTCTTAAGGAAAAGGCTTAAATAGACTCATATTAGAATTTCAAAACTCAGAAATAGGTACTGTGAAAGTTGGCCAAAGTTCCACAAAAATGTTATCCAATAATAACTACAATGATTATATTGCCTTAGGACTGAAAGGCTCTTTTGTTCTATGTAGTCAACATACAACTGTCATGATACACTGTAAAACTTCATTAGATTATTATGATCTAATATGGCCTTGTATGAACCCTGGGTGCAGAAGGTGTGGCTGTGGCCATCCTACATCATAACTGTTTATTGTCATGGTTACTAACTAGATTGTAAACCACTTGAGGTCAAGGCCTGTGATTGTCAGTTTCTATAGACTTTGACATTTGTACAGTGCATGCCACAGCGTGGTTGCTAATTTAATAACAATTGAGATGAAGAAAGGCACTAGGAATTAATTTTTTGTGTGTGACTGGTAAAAGTCACTACCCTTGTGTGACAAACAAAAATTTTCTGAACACTTGTCTAATGTCCCATGTAGGATAAAACCTCATCCTGGGTTTGGGTATTTTGAGGCACTGGTGTATCTATTTGAAAAGCTATAATTTCAAATAGATTTTGTACTAAAGAGGGACAGGTTTTAGTCTCATAAGCTAAAAGACAGAAGTCCTTCTCAGGACCCTGTACATGGACAATGTTTCCTTACATTTTGTTATGTCTTCCTGATAAACCTTATTACACGTGTGCAGTTTGAATTAATTAAAGTGAAATAAAAATGGAAGGTTTGCAGAAGTTTCTTGAAGTTCTGTCTATAGATGAATTGGGGGACTAAATTTTCAATGTTGGTGACTGAGCACAAATCCAGGGGTAACCCTAATTCCCCTCTTAACTTCTTGTAGGCAGTTCTATTCATTCCATGCCTGACTTCTATGTTCGTCCCTTGCATTGCCACACATGGTTGGACCTACATGCTATCTGGTTGGTGGATTAACACAATAGATGGGACATTTGTTGTAACTCCTCTACTACTTGGTACTTTTGCACACCTAACCCATCTACCCTCCATGGGATTCTGATGTTCACTATGCGGTACACTAAGCCTTCCATTTGATTTTCTGTGTGTTTTATGAAGGAAGTGCCAAATAGCATTGTTATCCTCTTCAGGACGATCTCATGCAAATTCCTCCATGCTTTGCAATACATCACAACTGACACAGTTAAAGTGTTCACACACACACACACACACACACACACAAGCACATGTGCCTTGCCTCTGTATCACAACTTACTTGGCATGTCATTTTTATTATTCCCACCGCCAACCGTCTGTTCAACCCTAAAAAGCAGCTTTCTGAGCACCTTCACTATGCGACCACATGCTCATCTCCTGCTTCTGTATTGTGTGATGGTTCAGCAACAGCTCTATTGTTGCTATGGTCTTCCGATGTCATAATTGTTTATTGTCATAGCTACTAACTGGATGGTAAACCTCTCGAGGCCAACACTGTGATTGTCAGTTTCCATATCCCTTGACATCTGCACAATGTGTGCCATGGTGTGGTTGCTAATTTAATAAATATTAACATGAAGAGAGGCACTAGGAATTAATTTTTTTATGTGTGGCTGGTAAAAGTACTACCCTTGTGTGACAATCAAAAATTTATTGAACACCTGTTTTCAGGACACACTGTGCTAAGTGTTCCTCAGAACACATTACAAAGATCTGTCTCTTGACCTCTAAGAACTAATTTATAATTTAATACGTATATCAGGCATGAGGGCAAATACTGAAAGGACACACAATAATTGAATTACCGACGTTAAACAGATATACAAATAGGGTAGATTAAATATTTACTTTGTATGTGCATTACCTTGTAAAGGGTAATTGCATTTTAGCAGCTGGTATGTGTATGGGAACCATCTGAATTTTATGGGTAGACAATAGGATCCTATCACACTGATTACAAAGTAAACTGAATTTTGATGTTTTTATGGGTGAAGATGGACATTAATGTTCCCTGGGAGGTTAATTTATATTATAGTGGAAGAAGTCATATAGCTTGGATGCAGTCCAAATCTAGACACCTCTGGCCAAATGACAGCAAATGGAGCTCATCTCTAGCACTCCCCCATTGAAAAACCAGGGAATTTGAAAAATGTGTGCTTTTCATCAGAAGCAGGAAATAGGGTATTTGACAACATGCATTTGTCTACTGACTGTGATGGAATATGTGATGAAATATGTTTTGTCCATAAAATAAATTGCCAAACAAAATGTAATCCTCTCTGCAAATGCATTTAGTCTCCAGGATAAAATAAGCTACTTCCACAATGCTCATTTTTCCTTTGAATTATTTTAGATTTGCTGTCTATCAAAAACAACAGAGAAATGTGTTTTGTCAGACATAGTATTTCAAGGTATATACATAAAATGTATTAAATCAGAAAAAAGTAAATGCAACAGTGGAGGGTAACTAAAATTCTGAAACATAGCAATGTAGTTTAAACAGTTTTATAATTGGAAGTTTAAGGGGATAAATTCTTATCGCAGTGTTAACTTTATTTTCCTTAAATATTTTAGTTAAATTTGCTATGCAGTTACTTTTCTCATTTTGACCAAATACTTAGCCTAAGGAAGGGTTACTATTTCCCTCCCTAGTTATAGTGCATCCTGGGAAAGGCATGACAATGAGGGTGTGTACCTGGAATGCTCCTTTTCACCTGTCTGTGGAAAAGTAGGGAGCTCTGGCTAAAACAGAGCCAAGTTGCAGCCCTGTTGCCCTGCCTCATGTCTGTCATATAGGCCCCATGTTCTAAAGATTCCATGATGTATCAAAACACCACAACCAGGTAGGGAATAGGTATTCAAACACATGACTCTGCAGAGAACATTTAACATTCAAATTGCACCATTGACTTTTTAACCAGTATATTAAAAAAAATGTGCCTTTGGATGTTTAAACATACACACACAAACACACACATCGTATGATCACGCACATCATATGATAAAATGGCATTAAGAAGGTTCAAATTGATGCCTTAGATGGTCCTTAACCTTATTCAAATCACATTTGTTGTATTTGTTATCAGCCCTTCCCTGAAAGAGTTAATCACATGCCTAATTAGGCCCCTTTGTTCTATTCTCCTCCTGCTCTGTGAATTGATCCTTTGCCTCAAGGCTCCTGGGGAATTTTTAACTTTCACAATTAATTAATACAGTTTAACCCTTCAAATGTGACTCCGACACCACACCTAGTTGAACAACATTTTCCCTCTCTGGGTAACACCTTCTAGTACTCTACAGTGGGCAAGAGAAAGTCAAGTAATCAGCCTTAAGCCAGAAGAAATCCATAATTTTAAAGAAAATATTCAAAAGACTAATATGCATGCAAGCAGCTTTAACTAGAGTAAATTATAATACCACGGAAAAAGTATTTGCATAGGAAGATGTTTGGAGAGAGAGGGGGAAGAGGGAGAGGAAGAGAGGAAGAGAGGTAGAGGGGGGAGGGAGAGAGAGAGGGAAAAGGAGAGGGAGAGAGTTAGTTTAATGATAATATTCTTCCTCACTCATGGTATCTGTTTAATATTTCAGGACTGAATGAGATAATGTCTATAAAGCCCTTGGCTCCATGCCTAGCACTATTCTATATTGATTTATAGTTTTCCAGTATTAAATAAACATAGTTCCATTTGGTTCTCAAACTACTGTCTTGTTGGGATAGGGATCATTTATTCCTGCCTTATGGGAGAGAAAATTGAGGTTCAGAGAGTCAAAAGGTAAAGTACCACAAAGGAAAGGCCAATTTCTATTTCTGAATGAGAGGGACTATCTAGGGACAGGTGACATTTTAACTGTATCCTGATGAATAAAGAAAAAGTTGAAAAGTTAGATCTGTATAGAAATAACGTATATACATGGATATCATGTATGCTTATAATAACCACTAGCCACATGGAAGGACTTAGTTTTGAAAAGCATACTGCTAGAGTGTACCTCATTGATTAAGTCATCTGACTCAGTTCTACCAGGACTGAAAATGTAAATAGTGACTGACATGGATGAACTTCTATTTTAGTAAACTAGCTTTGATGCTAATGTGCAGAGCACCCAAACAGAACACTGGTTACAAGCAGGATGCACATTGCTGGATCATTGCTGTTGTGCACTTGTGTGCAGCAAACACCTGAGCTGGTAGCAGTGGACATGCAGATGGTGGGAGTGACACAAAATCCATTTCTCAAAAATAATCAGGGAGTGGACGGTGGATGTAGGTATGTAGGAGGCTGGGATCATTCCAATATTTCTGCAGATAAAATTATGAAAAAACAAACCCAGCTTCCTGTGAGTGCTTGGATGTGAATGCAAAGAAGAGGACTGGCTTGCAGGAATAATAGGACAGGCATGCTGTGAACATGGGTCTAGAATCGAAGAGAGGAAGCACCAAGGTAAGACTGAAGATTAACAGGGCTAGTTCATATTTGCTTCTGGGGTTTCTATGATATATGAGGGCAATGGTTTTGTGAGAATGTTAATGTTCCAAGCAGTACTTTAAATCTAAATTGGCAAACAGGAAGGTCTAACTCTCTCACGTTCCTCTTAATTTTGCTAGGAGAAGATATTTACAGCATCTTTGGATTAGGTTAAAGTTTACATGAGTTATTTAAAGTAAGTTAAGACACTGAGAGGAATAGGTCTTCATATTTTCCAGTGGAATTCCCAATTGTTTAAATCCTTATTGACCTTTAAAGTCTCTAGTTTGCAATTGTGATTCAACAGGACATCCCTGAATGACTCAGCCTCTTGTATTCACAAACACCAACAGAGGATTTGGCCCACCAAAGACAACCAATATTTTATTTTATCCTTATTCTGTCCTTGCTCATCCTTATCTTTGCTCTTCACCTTCCCCTCTTCTATTATTCTCAGGGAAACATATAATCTGTCTTCTACTGTTAATATCAGAGGCATCTTGACTACAAGAATTATCTAACTCTGCTTTTTTGTCTGAGAGTCAGCACAGGACCCATGCTGAACATAACTGCTCTGATTTCCTTATTTTGTTGTTAAGGCAATGACATAATACTGTATTGATTGACCGGTGAGCAGAAAAACTCCACTCCCCTATCGGTCACTTGCCCCTGAACAGATAAGTCGGTGATGGCCTGTAAATTCTGTCTGGGATAGGAAGAACAGTATTTGACTACTATCTTGCACATGGTAAACTTTCATAGCCACAAATGACCAAAACCACTATTTCCAGAGGTGAGTCTCCATGGTATAAGCATAACTCTGTTATAACCATAGGCTATGTCTCTATTGCTGCTGCTGCTGCTGCTGCTGCTTGCTTCCTCTTCCCCCTCCTCCTTGTCCTCCTTCTTCCTCTTTTTTCTCTTCCTCCTCCTTCTCCTCCTCCTCCTCCTCCTCCTCTTCTTTTTCATCTTTCCTCATAATAGGATTCTGCATAATATGTCTTGTTTCAGAGAAGGCTTGAAGAAAAGGAGCCCCAATCACTAAAAATTTTAGTCAGTCTTTTAGAGTATGCAAAAGGCACACACTTACTCCTTAATCTCACCAATCCCAATAATGAACAAGGGAGTCCACAACAGAATTACAGAGATTGTTCTGAGGCTTAGCAGCTAATTTGATTTTGTACAGAAGGGCTTTAAAGAATTTTTAATGGAAAGGCAATTAACGATGAAACCTTCATTAACAGATAGTTGAGAGGAAAATCCGGACTTCTTGCTGAGTTTTTGACTTTTTAACTAATTGCAAAACTTTATGGTATTTTTACTGTATATTAGAAAATGGTGAGACACTATCTATTTAATACAACTAGACCTTATGGGCAAATGAAACACTTTTTAGAGGCTTTTAATTTTTTTTCTTTAAGTAACGAGGCCAGAACCCCCAAGAACTAATTATAATGAAGCAGCTCTCATTGGATAAAACGGATGCTAAGTAATGAAATGTTCACCAAGAAGCAGTGTTTGTTCTCCACTGAAAGGTCCTTGTTTCTCTGTATTAGTTAGATGTTGGTTAACTTTGCATAGAACAGAACATTGCTACTTTATGAACAAACAAACAGACAACAGCAAAAAAAAAAAAAAAAAAAAAAAAACAAGAACAGACTTGAATTTCCAATAAGATGTTGCTTTGCTTACAAATGTTGGCTTGCCTGAATTGGGATCTTACAGATATTTTATGCACAGCTCATTCTTTGTATGCTTAATTAGGAAGCAGGATGCAAAGGAATGCCTGCTTCGTCACTGTTTTATTTTGGTGGCAGGCTTTCCCAGACTTTGCCCACATGAGCTGCCTTTGAGGCCTGTGAAGGATGTAAGTGAGGTCAGAAATGATTCAGGTAGAAGCGTACTGGAGTCTGTGATTGCCATATGGTAGTAGGTCGTGCCAAGAAGGCCAGTGTCATTTCTCTTGCCTTTCATAGAGGCCTAAGCTGAGGTTTTCACAAGCTCTGATTTAGAATACCTGGTACCTTGTTTCTCAGGAGTTCTTCTTGCCCTTCCCATGATATTGACTCTGTCTGACAGTGAGGGAGAGGCATGAGTACTGAAGGAGTGATTTCTTAGCATTTGTCCTCGGCTGGTCCTGCAAGCTCTTTCATTATCTGCTACCAAATCCATTGATCTAGTTCAACTATCCTAAATTTTAGATTGGATATAGAAGATAAATAGCCTTTCATTCCCTATTGACGTCTAACCTTGTTTTTCAGAGGGTGAACATGTAAAGGGCTTGGAGACATGTTCCTTTCCCATGTACAGTGTCCTTCCACTCATTGGACATGGAACCAATGAGAGGCACAAGTACGTGCCTTATACTGTAAAGCCACCCAATCTTTACAGCATCCGCAGGAGAAGAACCAAAGTGTCAAAAGCCCTTCCCCACTGTGACTGAGCTTTCTACTGATGCAAGAACTCTGTTCACATAATTAAAGCCCACTGCTCATAGCCTAAACACTCAGCATGTAGACTCCAAGTGCCAGTGACAGCATCTTAAGGCATCAGGGAAAACACTTTGTAGCCCAAGTTGGGAGACCTGAGATCCACCCGTTACTCATCAGCATCACTCCGCCAGGGAATTGCCTCATCCAGTTGGTTTGCTTAGGATCAGCAGGACTCTCATACACTAATTTTTCTGTTCTCATGAGCTAACACCACCGATTTATTTACTTACAATCAAGATATCTTGAGGAAGATCAGAAAAGAGAGATTAAATTACAACACGGAAAACCTGTGAGTGGTCACATGTGTGGCGTACATTTTCCTGCATTTGAGATCTGGTGCTTCTTACTGTTACTGAAAGACAGAAACTTGGAAGGAAAATATGAATTGTTACTTTTAAGAGATGATTTTCCCCCTTATATAGATTTTTTTTTCTTCTCAATTTCTTTCAGTGTTACCTCCTTGAATAGACATCTTAGGGAGTGATGCAAGAAAGTTAAGATTCTGGACCAACAAAAATTGCTCAACTTCAATATTCATAGTATGTTTGAAATTTAATGCAGTATTTTAAGTATCTAGACAAGAATATTTCCATAAACATTCCCCAGTATTTAAGTGTAGAGCATGGCACTAGGTTCATAAGCATTATCTGTAATTAGTAGAAGCCTTTGATAACCAGGAAAGCAAATACTGCTTAGCTTTTTCTGCAGACAGACTTTCAGTGGTCTTAGTTTTAACTATTGCTGCACATGTGGAGATGAGCTTTAATCTACACAGCTCTTTAATTCACTAACATGGATGTTATTTAAAAACTACTTTGTGTCACTCTACACAGAGAAAATAAAAGGAAGAAAGGTAGCCTTTTAGAAAATTAGGATATTCTGAAAAGCTATGTTGCATGAAGGAAGACCAACTGTACTAAACCAAGAGATGATTATGACTATGCAGTTTTCCATTGATAAGGATTACTAAAGGCCCTTCTCTAGGCTCAGGTTTCTGTTATTACATATTTAATGTTCACCATGATTTTTAAATATTCCTTGTCTATATTCTTAATAACAAGCACAGGTATGACTACTTCAACTTCTATCCTTTCCTTCCCTAAGTTAAAAAAGCATACATTTTGAGTGAAACTTTATTTAAATATTACCTACTACGGCAGATGAGGTGTGATAATGTTATGGTATTCATCTACACACTAGTGTAATCTAAGTGTTGAGTGAGTTTCTCAGCCTCTTTATTACTGTTCTGAATTCCTTTTATTTGCAGCATGCTATTTGTTCCCATTTCTATTATCCCCTTTCATTATTTTATTTTGCTCATCCAATCACTAATATAAATAACATTGTTTACTTATTTCTGCCTTAGATTTATTAATTTGATCATCTGGCCATATGTTTGCATGCCTTGATGTGAACCGGATATCAATTCCCCTGTCACTTTTTCCTTTATTCTGCCATATTGTGAGTTGACACCAAAATACACACTGTAATACGTATGTTAGGCTGGGACATTAAGATGATTGACAGTGAACTTGCAGGGTAAAGAGGAGGCTAATCCATATATGACACACCAAAGCTGTTTTCCAGGCAACAACTTCATCATTGTTCTTAAACATGAGAGATGAGCCAATGTACCTAAAAAATCATTCAGGTAAACAGCAGAGAATGTTGCTCGGCAGGGCAGGAATGCTATAGTCTTTCTCTTCGCTTTACTGTGGTAAATGGAAATGGATTCTTCCTGCCTAGATTAATAGCTGGCTTAACTCAATAAAGTATGTCTAAATCCTTGGCTGTTTCCTATGGAGTCATATTCAATCCTTTTATATGTATGTAATAACATCTCAGGGTAATTGAGATGTAAGTCAGGCCCTTGGGGGAAAAATGTTCCTATGTATTTGGAATGTAAGTTAAATATCTGGATACTTAAGGGGGAATAATAAATTGTTGTGAGAACAAGAGAAATCTGATGATAGCCAGCATCAAATTTTAGGTTTAATATTTTATAATATTCAATATTTCATATTATATGAACAAAGGAGAAAATAGGAGACTAAGTTGGTGAAAAAAATTGTATAGGGCCTAAGAAAAGACTGCTCCCAGATGGGATTCACTGAAGATTCTGTTTCTTTGCATTTTCATTATAATTAATTCTTTAATATTGCCAGTTGAATCTCACGAATTGAAAAGCTTCCAATCCATACAATCTGGCATCATGCTGCTCTTCTGAAATTCCAGGAAGCTTTCTGAAGGGAAGGTTGGAAAATTCTCAGTGGCAATGGAGCAATTACAGCAGAGTTGTGGCGTCAAGAGATTTAGGCCAGAGAGAGCTTGTGACAATGGTTCTTTCCAACAGCAACATTGTCCAATTAGCGCATCATAACAAGAGAAGGGAGGGGAGAAGGAGATGAGGAGAGAAGGTGCTATTTAGAAACAAGCTGATAATTTTCAATCCAAGGCCTCCAAAGCACATCCTTGCCATCATGAAGGATGGAAGCAGCTTTGGATGCATTTTATGAGTTCAGAGTTGCAGCAGGACAAGGTGTGTATGAGTCAGGAGAAAGGCAAACAAGGGTACCAGACCATCACATAGGCATCAGATGATTTGCTGGGGAACACTTGGGTTAGCTAGATGTGGAAGTTTACTCAAAATAATTTAATGAGAGAGTTCACTGACTTAGGTGAAAAGATGTATACATTACCAAAAGGAGACATATGAAGGTTGAAGACCGTTCAGTGTTCTCTGTTTCCTGCTTGACTGTAGGACTGTTCTGAAGGGAAATCCATCCTTCCTTCCTCCTTAAGCAAGTGTGGGGGCTTGTGGTGGTATCTGCTAAATTACCAGTCCTAGACTCAAACTTATCATTCTCCTGTCTTACCCTCTTAAATCGCTCAGATTACAGGCCTGTGCCACTGAGGCCGGCCTCTATTTCCACTCACCCATTACAAGAAGTTCAATACAAGAAGTGTGAACTTGCTCTCATCTTATGCAAAATTCATGTCATCCTTTACTTTACGTAATGACATTTTAATTGAAAATCAATTCTCAGGCATGGAAAATTTATAAAACATAAGGGAATACTTCCCCTCTCTGCTGTCTGTACTGTGTTATCGTCAATCCTAGAAAACCTGAAGTGAGTCCAAGGATAATGAAAATGGTCTCGTGATACGGACACTTGTCAATACTACCCAGAAGCCTTAAGAAGCAAAAATGAGGCTGTGGAGATTAGCATGTCCCGATTGTGTATATCTGAGGAAGTTTGATGTCCCCATTCTGCTGTTCACAGGAACATGACTAGTGAGTGGGTGTTGAATATCTACACCCTTCCTTCACCCTCAAATACTCTAAACACCCTGGATCCCACCATACAAAGTCAACTATCCTGATTATCCTGTCATTTCCCAGAACATTTTTGATCTTTAATTCTTAGTTTATTCATTCCATTTTTAAATATCAGGTCTCATGTAACCCAGGCTTGTGTTGAGCTCATTATGTAGCCTAGGCTAGCCTTAAACTGCTAATCCTTCTCCTGTCTCTGAGTGCTAAGATAAGAGCTATGAATCCCCATGACTAATATTATCTTATCTCTCAATCTTTTTTTCCCACTGTCTTTCTACCCTATGATTTGTCCTTCTATGAACTTTTTTTGCTGTTTATGTGATACAATCACATGAATAAAAGTGACTCATGGAAGAAATAGTTTACTTTGGCTCATGGTTCTGTACAGGGAGCATCAATAACTATAGGAGAGGCATGAGAGCAGGTGGCCTGATGGTCATAGCTTCGGCTACAAATAAGACAAGGAAATGAACTGGAAGGGAAGTGACACTATGCATTCTTGAAGTCCTTGCCGACGACACACTTCCTGCAGCGTGGCTCCACTACATCAAGATGCTATAAACTCCTGTAAATACCATCAACCAGGGACAAAGTGTTCAAATATGGGGGCTTATGGGAGATGGTGCTCATTCAAACCACCACAGTTGGGAACCCAGCAGTCAATAGTGCTCCTTCATTCGTTGATGCTTTGGGTGGTTCCTGTATTAGTAGTCTTTAGGGGCCCGACTTTACCATGATTGCTGAACATTACTGAGGAAACCGTGTAATGAGTCAGATTTTTATATATCTTTCAACAATCAGGAATTTATTTAACAAGTTTCCAAAATAAAAAGGACTCACTAATCAGAGGTTGAAATGTGCTGAACTTTCATTTGTGGTATTAGTAAAATCGTAAGAATTGATAAAGGAGACATCAGTTAATATCTATGTGAATTTATCTCTTCAAATGGGGAGGGCTTTCAGGGGTGTTACCCATGTAAGTTAGAATTCTTCATGGAAAATTATATATCTAGATTTTCTCTTATTTTCCTTTCAAATATTAAATTGTTATTTGCTTTCTTGTCCTTAGCTTTACCTCCCCTCTTTTGTGGCATCTGTATTGTGTACTTAGGAAGTTTTGTTAATGGATTGCATAGATAATTTCCAAAAGTTTAAAAAGGCCTTTGACTTGAGGGGAATTGAAGCATTTTTGAAAGAAGCCAAAGAGGTGTCTATTAGAATCCTTCACATACACATGAAAAGTGAAGTGACATTTGAATTTGACAGAGAGAGTAAAAAGATCAACTTGAAATGTGGCCCTGAAGAGGGAATGCCATGTATCTGGGCTTTCTCAGTTTGCCAGGGGAAGATATTCTAAAACTCTGAATGAGAAGTAAATGGCATTAGCATCAACCCGGTGTACAAGAGTCAATGTGCTTCTGCAAATAACAAAGTCAGTCAGGTGACCCTCCAGGAAGACCTTGAATCTGAAATTCAAGATCAGAGGCTTGGAAATAAGTAACTTCTGGGGAGAAGAGTAAAGAGTGACCAAAGTAGAACTTACCCAACAAAGGAGAGATCATGGGAGGGGGAGTCTCAATAAACTGGGATGCTAGGCTGGTGGCGAGATGCTATTCCAGGAGGTTTGACAAGTTACTGAGTCTACAAAATGATTTCATAGAGGGGAACAACTTTTACTATAACTTAAACAATTCATTTTTTTTTAATTTTGAAAGTCCCAATGTAGACATTTTGTGTCCTTTCTAAGATGGGTTCCTTTCTACAATTATACGTATTTCTTCTTCACATTAAAACCTGCATATCCTCTTGGTTTTCTTGAAATCTGGGCTACCCATCACCCCTCAAGTTGCCACCATTTATTCTGCACCAAAGGCAAAGATTCAAGTTGTAGAATAAGATACCGTAGGGTTTGTCTCATTGGAAATGAAAAAGATTTCTGAATAAGGAACTGCTCATTGAAATTCCACCTCCAAAGCTATGGTCAGTAGTTAGTTGGTTATAAATAGTATTTGTGCTTCTATATTATTTGAGTCTGTTACAATAAGAACATAATCATGTATTATTTAGGAATCTAAAAATAAATGTAAAATAGGAAATAAATTATAGTGCAAGAAAAAATATAGCATAAGCAATGTTAAAAGAAGAATTTGGAATTGGGGAGGAATTTAAATAAATCTCTATAATAATTTTTACCTTGGTACATAAAGTTGATTAGACTGATAACAAGTAGTAGTTGTGAGAATAGAATTCCAACCAAAGTTTGAATTCCAAGATTACACAGGCTATCATGGGTCCTTTCTTAGCTGTTATATGCATGCTGTATGATTTAAGCTTCATTTGTCCCTAGCAGCTGACTGTGATATATGTACGGTACCTGTCATGGTGGTGTCCTTGTGATGTAGCCTACAAGAACAGGGCTTAACAGAGGGAAAATAGTCCATTAACTCCACTTCCTAAAAGATTTAAGGTTGCCTCTTTAGAGAGAGCTATGAGAAAGCAACCTTACCCCATTCCTTGACCTTTCTTTAATGTTGTATTTTTCCTTTTTTTTTTTTTTGGCTACCACATTTTGATGTAGCTTGGGGTAGTGGGGGACACTAACCACACCTACCAAGGACATATTTTTGGACCTCATACCAGTCAAAATCATGAGCCAAATAAACCTATTTGCTTTATAAAGTATACAGCATCAAATATTTTGTTAGAGGCAAAAAAAGGGATTTTAAAAAAAGAAACCACTATTACTTGTGAGAACTGCGAAGTGCATAAACATTTGTACTATACTAGCATCCTCGTGATGGCTCAGAGCAGTGAAAGCCTAAGTTATGTCTCCTGGGAAAAGATAGGAAAATTATCCTAAACATGCAGGACATTTATTAAACATAGGGAGACTTCGAAGGATCCAGAGCGAAGCAGCAGTGAAAGAGCTATCTTCAGACCAAATCATAGATCCATAGCCTAGGACAGAAGAGAAGGACGGAAGCCGGGAGTGGCACAGTTCCCACACGAAGAGCCTGAGAAACCACTGGCTGACATCGTTCAGGACAAGCCTGGTTACTGCATGAATGTGGTGGTAAGCCTTGAGGCGCTGCTGAAAATGGATGTTCTGTGGCAGGAGGTGTGAGTGGGGTGCTCCCAGAAACTGCCTTGAACTAAGCCACTTGAGAAGGTGCTCTGAACAATAGTTAAAATGATCATTATTGGTACATTGGCAGGGCACTTCGTTCCAGCCGTTCAGTAGCTTGGCTCAAGATAGCCTGTCTCAGGTCTTTAGTTACTTCACTTACAAAATATGTAAAATAATGAGTATTACGTGATTATTTTAGGACCAACATAGAAATTTAGTGGAAGGTTTTGGGGATGTAAAATAGCTAGGAATATTTTTCTATTATTTATTGGTATTTAACTACAAGTTATAAAGATCTGGCTATTTTATCTTATGTATGTGAGTGTTTTGTCTGTATGTATATCTATGGATCACATGTGTGCCTGGTACCTGCAGAGGCCAGGTCCTAGAGTTACAGACTGTAGTTAACCACTATGTGCTAGGAACTGAACCTATGTCTTCTGGAAAAGCCGCCAGTGTTCTTAACCCCTGAGCCAACTCTCCAGCCCCCATTTAGCTAGGATTTTTGAGAGAGATTCTCATGTAGTCTAGACAGGCATCAAATTCACTATGTAGAAGACAGTGGCCCTGAAACCATGATTATATTGCTTCTACTTCCAAACTTCTAGGATTGTATATGAACCACCACATCTGGCCAAACTATTTCCTGTAAATATATCACATTTCAAAAACAACTTCTTTATCAGGGACTCTGTATAAAACTTTACTATATTTAGTGTGTGTGTGTGTGTGTGTGTGTGTGTGTGTGTGTGTGTGTAGAAAAAAGTGTCTTAGATACCCTTTGAACTGCAAAAAATTTATTTTATTATCAGAATGTTTTTTAATAGTTGATATAAATGTGTAAGGCTATAAGCCAATTTCTATTGTTTAGTGTTCAGTTTAAAAAGGAATTTAACCTACTTTATTCATAAATATGCTCTAATGATATGGTAGATGGGCACTCAGTAACAGCTAAGTACTGCAATACTTGTTAATGGAGTTCCTGGGCATTCTCAAAATGCCTAGCACATAGAAGACTCAGTGAGTACCTGCTGAGTGATTCCATCAGTTAACTTATTGTTCTTTTCAGAATCATCTGGGTGAGCTTTGCTCCTTTGGATCAAGAATCCTAGATACAAAGATGTAGTGCGCTATATGATGGAAGCTGAAATCCCTGCTGACTGTATGAGCTAGAAATGGGAGAGTCTGTTGCTTGGGCCACTCCTCCTTAGACATTATCATATGTTTACTTCTGAGCAGGCTTCTCAACATTACCATATTTGGCAGAGATTGTCATGAGTCATGGGAGACTGAATCCTGCTAGAATACTTAGCAATATCTCTGGTCACCAGAAACACCTACTGAGTACCCAGGTCCAACCTCGTTCAGAAAACACATCCATAATTGCTAGTTGTCTCCATGGGGACAAAGACACCCACAATGAGACCATTGTTTTGTAGGTTAGATGACCATGAAAGCCTTGGAAGATTGAATGAGTTACTCAAAGCCCTGGAAAGAAAATTCCCAGAGTGCTGATCTTCACACTCGGTGTCCACTTCATTCTGTTTCCCAATGATGTTTCTGTACCTCAGCAGTGGCTTTTCACTATATGATTAAATACGCCCAAAGTATAGTTCATCTATTGTCATTTGGATAATGTATATTTAGATGTAACCATTCTCCCAGTTTGTAGATTTTTATATAAACATCTTATTGCACGTGAGGGAAGTCCTGTGATTCTTTATTTCAGATTAAAAATGAAGTTCCTTTGCAGATGAAGATCATGTTTTGAAAAACTACATGGACAGGGGCAAGGGTATTCAACACTCTCCCTTTTAAGCCCAAGAAACATCTTATGGTTTCTTTACCCAGCTTGTTCTGAAGGAGAAAACTGTATCTGTACACAAAGAATTCTGAAAGAAAAGGGTCTACCAAGTGCAGGAGACACCGCTCTAAAGTGGCAGAGAGCAGAATGATCTCATTGGGATAGGCAGGTGTAATTTCAGATAATTCTATATTAGGCTTCTAAGAACCCTTTTGGAAAGCACTGTTATATATTAGTGTTGGATCTCAAAGAAATGGAAAATTAGTATTTTCTGTCTCAGCCCACAATTTATTGATCAAAGAGAACTTATTTGGGGCTTTGTAGTGTTGCAACAATCCAAAGCATATTAATAAAGAAAGAGAGTTGCTTCTTGGGGGGATAACCTTGATGACTGTAATTTTTCTCGTGAGTATCAGTCTGCTTATGTGCCAATATATCACGAGTGAAGGGGCGGGAGGAGAGCAGATGTTGCCTTGCAAGGGCAGCTCAGAGCTCCGTGGATTCTGCTTTGTCCTCTCCCAGCCTTTCTTAGAGAGTTCTCATCTGTGCATCTTTATCTGGCAATGGACATGAGGAAACAGCATTAGAAGGAAGAAAAAGCTTTTTGATTGTCTACAGAGAATGAGCTGCTGAGGGCCTGGCTTCCTCTCGTAATTAGTTCTACCTGATGCAGTGATTGTGATGCAGTCACGGTTTCTGCTGGTGTTTATGCATCCATGCATCATGCATCATTCCCAGAGCCCACCCTACTCTTTGCTAAATGGGTCACTCACTGAGTATTTCATCCTGTTTTGTCTCCATGTCCTCATCTTTAAAACAAGAACACTAATAATACTTAATCAAAAACACAGCTAGAATTAGTTAGCCTTTTGAAAGTATGGAAAAAATTGCCTGCTATGGGAGCATTTTAAAAATAAAAGTACATATTTAAAATTTATATTGAATTTATAATGCACAGTAAGAACTCTGCTACAGGTTGTTGATTTATTAATGAAAAAAGTGAAAGTCCACAGACAAGAAATATCCTAGGCAGGAAATTGGTCACATTTTAAAAATTTACTATCATCTGTGATTATTAAACACCTGTGGATTTGTCCATTTTGTAGGCTGTAACAAAACACCGAAGATTGAGTAATTCAGAAAGAGCAGATATTTCTCATAGCTCAGATATTGGAAAGTCCATGATCCGGGTTCCCGCAGGTAGCCAGCCCTGTCTGGTATGTGTGCCTCCTATGCAAGGGAGGAATGCTATAGCATTATACAAAGAAAAGTGCTGAAGGCCGCATGAAGTCTGCTTTGCTGTTTTTAAAAGAGCCTTAATCGTATTTGTTCATAAAGAAAGAGGCCTGGAGGACTTTATTGCCTCTTAAGCCCCCCTCCATTCCAGCATATTATGCATTAAGTTACAGAGTCTGATTTTGGAAGGTGCCGTTCTCATCATCGCAGCCTATTTTGCAGTGACCACCGTGCTAGGAGAAGGAAGCAGATAATGTCAGCCGTTTCTCTTTCCTGAGATCTCTGTCTGGTAGAAGGGAAGTGAAATAAAATTACGAGATAATGCAACATGAGATGTGATTAATAGAAAAGGTCTAATACGTTTTTATTCAGTGTCCCTCACCTCACTCCCTACATGATGTTGGGAAATAAAAAAAGACTTCTTGAGGGGAATGATGTTCAGTCTAGCCCGTAGGGTAAGCTGTATAACTTGAAAAATGAGAAGGAGCAGCAAAAACTCAAGGTCTGATGGGACTAGCCTAGGAAGAACCTGCAGCTTGGGTTATAGGAAACAGAAGCATTGCTTTGAAGAAGGAAAGAAGTCAGGGGAAGATTTTGCCTCTGAAAGTGGTATAGTCAGAAATGTTGGTATTGTAATCTATAAACTGTAGTCCCCTTCTGTGTGGCGGGGGGGGGGGCTAGAATGCCAGAATAGCAAAGACAGACCCACAAGAAAAGCCTCACTGAGCTATGATGAGCCGACACAAGGAGGACATAGTGGGGACCCAATGGGAAGTGTGAATGAAAACGGACACTCTTTCCAGCTGGACTCGGACCAAGTCTCACTGAGTGTAATTCCCAAATGGGATTGGACTTGGCAGAAAAAGCAAGAATGAGGAGCTTACTGTCCTTCACAATATTGAAAAGTCGCATTTGGTCTTTCTAGACATTCAGGAAAGGAAGAAAGTAAACAGTTATCAGAGGTTGACTTCCCAATCTATTCCTGCTCTCTTGTGGCCCCATAACCTTGGGTGCCTGTATTTCTTGATGCTCCACTCTTTTCCTAGATATGCTGCATGAACATAATTCTTCACATTTTTTATGAATATTACTATTTTTCCTGAATGCATGTGTATGCACTTCTTGTGTGCCTGGTACCCACACAGGCTAAAGCAGATGTCAGATCACCTATACCTGGAGTCTCAGGTGTTCAGAAGTCACAATGTGGGTAACTCCTCTGCAGGAGCAACAAGTGCTACTAACCACTGGATCATCTCCCTTCCCACTTTTTGACACTTTGAGTTAGTCTTCCCATCATTTTGACATAGTCACAGAAATGGGGGAACAAATTTAGTGTGGAGAGTGGCTGATTGCACAGCCAGGTCACCTGGTTGGTAAGAATCTCTACTCATTTATTTTCAAAGATATGTGCCTGAGAGGATGCTGTCCCAATGCCGTCTGTTTACAGGTTTGTGTTTTTAGTATTAAAGCTTTGGCCTTGGCCAGTGTTGACAAAAGCCTGCTTGCACAAAGCCCATCTTCTAGTGGGAGGTGAACAATGATGAGCTGGCTCGGTTAGATAATACAAGGCAGGTTTTGAAAGCAGTAAAAGCAGGCATTGTGATATGTAACAAATAAAACATAATCGTGGGGTGCCAGTAAGGAGAGTTGCCGCAGAAAAGAGGAATTTTTTAGCTGGGACTTGAATGGGAAGAAAGAGCCAGCTAGGCCAAGATCTAACAGACAAATGTACCAGGCTGCAGGAGCAGCAAGTGCAAAGACCCTAAAGCTAAAAGTAGCTTAAGTGTTTGAGGAACAGAAAGCAGGCCTGCGGGGCCAGGGCACTATCGGTGAGAAGAACACTAGTTCCCAGGAAGATGGGAGAGTTGGGCAGGGGCCGAATTATGTTTCCCCATCTCAGAGGGAAGGGAGTCTTAGGGTCTTGCTCAGTGGCCCCAGGCAGTTGAAAAGTGAGGGGGCCAGACCCTCAGCCTGCAGGTTCTGAGTGTGGTGCTTTTGAAAGACTCCGTGAGTGTGCAGCCCTTTCTTTTCTTTTTATAGGAAACTCCTTGATTATAACTGCCAAGATCAAACAGCTGATAGGATCAAAAACTTTGCTCTATATAGATTAGAGTGGGAAGCAGAAACCTGGAATAAGCGTGTTTCCTTCAAGTGACCTTAGTAAAACATTCATGGGGTGCTGACAAGCACTTTGAATTTATACAATGGGGAACACAGTTTAAATACTTTGATATATTGCAAGCAGCTTCTACAGAATCTCAAAAAAGATTGTGAAGCTCATTTAAATCTTGTACCAACCCTGTGAGAATTGGTAGGAAATAGCTATGGCTATTTTTTTCCACAGATGGATAAAATGAGGCAGAGATTAAATTACTTGATTTCAGATTTCTGCCCATAGTTCAGGCTAATGGATAGGTCCCACACACGTTAATTTGCAAATAAATCCAGGCTGTGGCGGAGCATCCTTAAAGTCTTTGATGTTCGCGTCCTGAGGTTCTCTACTGGAATATTTACCTCACAAATTACAAGTAAGAAATAAAAGGCCAGGATTTTTCAAGATTTCACATATTCATGCTGAGCATGACGAGTTTTAATTTTGTCCCTAAATACTTCCTGCTAGGTTCCACAGTGGCCAGGCTGCAGGCTGTGTGACTGGAGTCTTGTGGAGATTCCACTCACTACGTCATCCTGTGCTTTCCCAAGCTCTGTCTCCTCCCCATTTCCCCATTTCCTCCCCATGCTGACTGACTTGTTTCGTATGTTCTGGTTCTCCTAGGATGTGCTCTCCTGTGACATGAATGACAGCTTATGAACTTAATAAATCTAGACAAATGTGTAAATGGATGTTAATGGTCCACCCTCCTGTTCGGAATAGCATGTGTACATTTTAATGGTGACCTTTGATGGTTAATACCTAACTCAAAGGAGTGACGAGTGGCGGAATTAGAAAGCCAGAATGCTGCAGAGGTCAGCATTGAAGCTAATTGAAAGCAACACATCTGGGACGAGTCAAGGACTTTCTCTCCCCTCAGCAGATCATTGTTCACCTAAGTCTAGGGTCAGCTATTAGCCTGAAAGGTGTTTGTTCAAATTTCCCGGGCCTCAAGAAGTATTTTGATGTGGATATACATAGAAAGGTTTAAGGTGAGTGTGGGATGTTCCTCAACAGGAATAATATACAAACTTTGAATTTTTATGTGAACTCATACTGTAACATAATGTGACGTGCATGAAGGATGCGATGACCTCTTGTAGAGTCATCCCTTCCCCTGCTTCATGGGAAAGATTTGTTCCATCTGAGCCATCGTTGGCTACTATGTTCTTTGTATAAACAGAATCAATTCTCTTTGTTCTTTCCCCTCTCTTGTTAACCTATGGTTAAAATTGCAGCCTATGTGAAGCCTCTTTGAGGTTGTGATACCGAACATTGTGGTAACTAGCATAACTCCATCAAAGGGGAGTTCAACGTAACTAGAATCCCAGATCTTTTCGCAGGGTGTCCCCGAGTGTATAAAACAAAGATGAGCATGTCTATATAAACCATTCCACAGTGATGGAACACTCTGCTCTTAAAATCTCGAAACAAGCTTCTAAAACGTTTAAATTTATCTTCCTATGTAGTTTCACAGATAAATGCAACTTTGGGGTAGTTTTTTTCTACCTGGCCTGCACACCTGTGCAGCTTTGCTTCCATTCATCTTTCTATCTAACAGTGTGTGCAGGCTTGTGCGGAAGAGAAAGGATTCTTCCAGGAGCACAGTGAAAGAGAACAGGAAATGTTGATATGCAGCACAACTTATACCACCTTCCAGATCTTTCTTAATGCAATAATGAATATTCTAAGTTCATTGGGTAAAATTAGATGTTTAGAAAGCATATTACACACTGGTGACTTTACCTCATTATCAGTTTATAAAGTCAGCCTCTTCATTCCTTTATCATTTACAGCTATATTTACTTGGTAAGTATAAATATATTTGCATGCAGCTATATTTATATCATGACTGTTAAGGCAGACTTCATTTTAGAACTCTCAAAACTTTAAATACTATTTGATGTATTAGTAAAAGTCATTTACACTTTTAATTAACATTAACATATATTCCTAGGTTATCATATGCAACATGGATCGTTGGTGTGCCTAGATAGAATGCTTCATCTGCTTCTGTCAGGATCAAGTTGTAAGGGTTTTCAAAGAAGAGTCCTCATCTGGCCTTGGGTTCTCCTTCCTGTGATTTCAGCTTTCTTATCTATAAGCCTAAAAGTGAGGTTAGAGTCATTTTATACCTCTTAGCTTCAAAATTCTTGGATTCCAAAAACTCAAAGCATTCTTATAAGGCAAGAAGGAAATTTTCAATGTGCCACCCTGGGTCCATCGCCCTAATATTAAGTTGTGACTCCCATAGCAATCTGTCTACATAGTTTGATTTTATGTGCATCCTAAGGTAGCATCATTTATGTGCTTGGCTTACTTCCCCTCCGAGATGGAAGGTAAACATTGATATAAAATATGACCGTCTATAAAGGCTTGCCTGTTAAAGGCATTCATCTCACACATTCCTGATTGGAAGGAACCTTCCAAGTAGAGGTCTTGTGTGCCTTGTAGAATGTTTTCCAGAAATGTGTTTTATCTCTATTTTCTTTCATTTCCTATATACCATCATTTCCTTTTTTTTTTTGTTAAAACTTTCAAGATCTTCTCTTATGAAAAGAGTACTGTGGCAGATGCTGTGAGAGTTACAGCATGTCCGTCTCTGTGCCAGTAAGGAATTAGTATGTGAGCATCCTGCCAATAAGCATGATCAGTGCCATGGGTCTTAATAATGTCCAGTGTCCTATAAGGGACAGCTGGCCTCTCTATTGATTTCAAGTATGATTGCTAGTGCTAGGCCAAGATAGTTAAATAGCAAAGGAAGAAAGGGGAAACACAGCAACCACAGCAATATGGCTGTGTCATAGGCATCAGAGTTCGGCAAAAACTGGTTGATGATGTTTTGAAAAATACATGATATTTCTTAACAATATAGCTAGGGATAGGAAAAGATTTTAGGATAGTGCATAGAATGATAGCATGATGGCCAGAAAAGCAATGCCAGTTTCGCCTAGAATCTGGTTACAAATGCCAGCTTGTTTGGGTCAAATAGAAAAATCTAGAGCTGGAGTTTAAAGGTCTGTTTAATAGCTCTCTTGGAGCTCTTGACGTATGTTACAGCGTGAAAAGCATTATTGATATTCCAGGATGGAGGTAGGGATTTAGAGAACTCACCAGAAGGGGAATGTGTACCAATGAGATGCTCAAAGATAAAAAGAAGTTGAAAGCAATGGAATTGTAGAGTGCCTGCTCTGGTTACATCCATAGCATTCTGAGAAAAAACACACAGTAGGGATCTGATACTTGCTTAATGGTGGCCTGCAGAGAGCATGTGGCCACTACCTAGAAGAAGTGAGTCTAGGGTTCAGCTAACACTCACCAAGAAGGAAGTCTAGGTGGGGGTATGGGTGTCAAAGAAGGCTCTTTATTTACTTAGTTAAAACATAATACTGTGGAACCTATGTGACAGAATGCTCGAGTAGGTCATCTCTATATAAATATGAGACTTAGCTGCTCTGTTCTCTATGACTTCTCATACACCCATCAAGTGCTTTAGGAGTTAGGTATTATTGGGCTAAGCAAATGGCTCAATGGGATAAAGGGAAGGCCATTCAAACCCAGAAACCACTCAAAAGTCAGATGCACTAGTGCATTGTTTCTATTTTAGCATGTCTATGAAAACATGGGCTATGAAGAGAGGTAAACTTATGGGAGCTTGAGGACTAGCTGGCCTGCTGCATGCAGCAGGGAGCAAGAGAGCCTGATTCAAAAAAATGCAAAAGGCATGGACCAACATCTGAGCTTGTCTTCTGACCCCCACAGAAGCATCATCACACATAGGTCCCCACACATTCACACACATCTCCATACACTACACTCAACATACACAGATATAAAAATGAATTGTAAGGTAAACTATGTATGCATACCTACATAGAAGCATTCAATGATGATGATAATGCTCACATCTAGTTGACACTGTGATTTAGGGAGACAGTTAAAGCGGATTGGGTTCCAGCTATTTACCTAGGAACCAGTGGCGGTCCTGTTGGTATAACTTCTAAAAGTTGTTGATTCCTATGGGAAAAAAATAATGGCTCACCAAGAATAAGTGATTTAATCAAGGCCATATGGATTCAAAGTGCAAGATCCAGCATCTAATTTTACTAGGTTGGAAGCTCCCTTCAAAAAGTCATAGAAGGGATGGGGAGATGGTTCAGTGGGTAGAGCACTTCTGCACAAGCAGAAGGACTTGACTTCAGTTACCCAAAATGCACATAGAGTCCTCTATAACAGTGTCGATAATCCTAGCACTCCTTAAGGAATTATCCGTGGCAGATATGAAGAATCCTTGGAAGCATGGGAGACAGCTATGCTGGTGTGCAAAATGGCAAACATCAACAGAGCATGCTTTAAACAAGGAGAAAGTTGAGAGCATGCACCAGGAGCTGTCTGTGACCTCCACACAAGTCCTGCATGTGTGTAAAGCATATCCTTTATATACACAGACAAAGCTTATTAAACATCCATAAATCCACTTAAGGAAGCCGAGAATTCAAAGGTCTATAGGTATAATTTGAGCCATTCTTAAAATAAGAGCATTCATGACATAGGTAATGGGACATGAGGATGAACCTAGGGACGAGGGACTTGTGAGCAGAGGGCTGGTATATTTCAAGGAGGCAGCGTCTAGGGAAAATGATGCTTATGCTGGCTGGCACTAAATAAGTTCTATGTCTCCCTTCTCCAGGGCCCAAATCCTTCCCTTTCTTGGCATATGATTAGGATGTACTCTCTATTTTCACATATTTCTTTCAGCCTGACCTTTTGTGCCTTCTTTTCTCCCTTCAAGTATTTTTGAAGTTTAATTCCTACTTGTTGTTAAATAGCACGGAGCTTGACAAAGCAAACAGTTTCCATTTCCCAACTCCTAATCTCTATTTGTTTAAGACAGGCTTCTTAGATATCCCTTAAATGAGTTGGCTCTATATTATGGTATCATTATTTTTCCTTATGTTTTCAGGCAAATTTAATGTGACAGTCTTCATTGCCAAGTGACTTATAAGAGAACTATAAATTGTGCAAACAGAAGTGAACACACAGCTTCCCTCCTCTCTTCTGTGACACTTCTGGGAAAGTTATATGGGAATATAAAATTTCGCAAGGTACCACAAGCGACCACCAGAGATACACTTTTGAGGAGAAAAGACAAATCAATTTGATTGAAACAGAAAAAAATGAGAGACTTTGATTAGTTGAGCAGAAGCCGAAATATTTCCCAAAGTTGAAACTTTTCTAAACACGTCCCCTTTTAAAATTACTTTCTCTGTGCGAATTAAGGGTGTTTCACACTGAGCAAGGGCGCTGTCCATGGGAGATCCAGAAGGTGAATTATAGGAAGCTTTCCCAGCACTAAGTAGTTTTAGGGGAAACAGCCCTGCCTTCATTCACTTTCCTTAAATATGCAGGTTATTAATACATTTTCAAATGCACAGTTTAGACATTTTTGTACCCTTCCAACTATGAGTCAATAGCACATCTCCACCTGCACGAGCAACTTGATGCATTCATTTCACTACAATGAAAGTGTCATTTAGAAAGCCATTAAAACATAACCTTAAAATTAACATCGTGACCCTACAAGGAAACATTAAATGGGCTGAAAAGTAATGGTAAGGAACAAAGAAAGGGAAAAAAGCCACTAATGAATAATTGCTTTAATGAGCCTCTGGTCTCACATCTGCTTTTGTTCCCTTGCATTAATACTGTGAAAAATTGAAAAGTGTGGACACATTAAATTTTTGATTTTAGTCTTTTTTAAATTTTTTTTTCATCAGAGCAAAAGTATAGCCCAAATTCTTCACAAATTATCCTTCTGGCAATTGACCTTGTCATCAAAACATTAATTCTGCCCAGCTGACTTTTCTAGCCTCAGCCTAGAAGAGCTTCCTTAATGCATTAACAAGACTAGGGAACTACTTCAAAAATCTCTCTGTACATGGGATATTTTATCAAAGTGCTACACACTAAAGCATCAGTGTGTGGTGCTGGGCATAAATGTAGTTTGGGGCAAATTACATATCATTCTCCTGCATCCAAATCTTCATACATTAAATGAGGAAATGCATGGCACTATTACATTGCTTTAAGAGACAGAAAAAACTATGTAAGCCAAATGCTGGGTAGCAGGCTACCCTCAAAGAAAGGGAAAAGTTAGCTGATGATCATTTAAAATGTTATTTCTCAGGTTGATCTCCAAGGTCTACATGAACCTACTTTGATTTCCTTGCCTCTTTGTCTTCTGGCTTAGGGACCTGGAAAATTTGATTATGCATCAAAATATCTCTAATATCCTGTTAAAATACAAAATAATGTGTCTCCCACCCTAGGTTTCTGATTTAGTAAAGGAAGGACTGAAGCTCAGCAGTTTGCATTTGCAGCAAGACAGCAAGGGCACCAGTAAAGCTGAGCTACTGCCCCATGGACGACCCTCGAGAACTGATGGTTGAATTTATCCTTTCTAAAGCAAAGTCCCCCTGTCAGTTGGATGTGGGACACTAAGACCCTATTCATAGAGCCTGCTGCTTGCTGTTCTGCTCTTTGCATCCCTATGACCCTCAGTTCCATCTCTTCTAGAGCACTAATTGCCTGGCACTGTGATTGTTTGCTTTACTTTTTGCAAGTTTAGCTCACCACCTGGTCCATGCATTCTCTTCCAAGGGCAGAGACCATGTTACAATTACTTTTGTAATGCTAAAGTCATAGATTTTGCCTGCCACAAGGTAGCTGTTAGCAAACTCTGCTTGAAGAAACAAACAAGTACTCCTTGTCTTTACAACTCCCATTTTCTCCTTCAGAAATGCAGCTGTTGTGTGGTCCTTTCTTTAAAACTAGTATTTAAAGAAAGTATTTTGTCATACTAGTTTTATTCTTCTTCTTTGTCTTTTTTCTTTTCTTTTTTTGGCAGAAGAGCCTCCCTGAACTTGCTGGAAGAAGCATTCCTTTCCCTAGGCACTCATTTTCCCCTTCATTTGACCTTGAGTTTTTTATGGCTGTAACTTTGCCTGTGCCCCTTGAACCTAGAAGAGTGGCTAGAACTTAGGAGACTCCTGGGAAATGTGTGTGAACGCAGAGAGAGAACACTGGAGGCAAGGGTAGGCTGGCATGCACACAGAATGCATTTATTGCTGCTTTCCCAGTTCTCTACCTTCCGTAGTTCTTTCCAAATTACCACCCAGATTTCCAACTCCCATGTACTATGTAGGTCATCCAAGAAACTGAAATACCTTCAGATGGCTACAATCAGGGACCAAGGACAGTAAGCTGAAACCCTAAACTTAGCAAAAGCCTCAGAAACAAAAGCTGAGGGTCTGGGAGAAGAATCAGGAAAGAAACCAGTCCCTACATTGACTGGCTGAGAATGCTGATATTCAGTCAGCTGAAAGTGACCTGCACTTGAAGCTGATTTTTCTATTGCCATTATACTTAGCTTTTTAAGTATTGGTTTCTTTATCAAATGGGAATCATAGATTATTATCTGTAGAAAATGAAATGATACATGTCAAATTATAAAAGGCCTTGAAATATATAAAACATGCAAATAAAATAATTATCTACAGGATGACTTAGATTGTCAGGGCTCTGTGTTATATACATAGAGTATATGTATGTAGCTTTTCATTACATGTTATATAGTATTAGTCACCAAGGAAGAAGTTCAGCAAAGGTTTTAATAAATTTGGAGTTTATAAAGAAAACATCCTGTCTAAAGAGCTTGAGATATAAGTTTGTTATTTTTGCAGTAGTTGGGGAGATGGAAAAATGAGGATTATTTGAAAATGGTAAATCAAAGATGGGAGTCTTTGATCTTAAACTTTTCTGACTCATAGGGTTCCATGTTGCTCTACAATAGCTTGCCTCTCAGTACTAATGAGCTGAGACAACAAAGAAAGAAAAGCAGATAGAACCAGGATTGCATATAGTATAATTATTTTGGGGACTTATTGATAGAAGTTGGTCCCAAAGAGAAGCAAGGCCAAGTATATTTCTGTAATTTTGGTAAAAGGAGAGGTACATATGTTTCTCAAGGCAAAATTAACTATCCGTGCTGAAATGTATTTGATTTACCTTAACCTAACATCAGGTTCAGGAACATTCCTGGAACCAGTGTATGTTCGTAAAGTTCCATGTGCTACTCATGTAACTCTCTGTATTTCCACCTTGTGCAAAAATTGATAGAGAAACTGATCAAGGTTAAGCAGGGGGCATAATGGTGTAGCATGATGACTACAGTCAGGTCAAGCAGAATTGTACCCTCCATGTTGCCATAGATATTTATCATATCATTTCAAAACAGCATAAATTTCACCAAATGGCTTGAACAGATATATTTAGTTATTTACATTAAATCTATAAAAAAGATACGGTGTAAAGAATGAAAATGAAGTCTAATGGGCTTATGGTGTCAGAGGCTTTTAGATTAGCATTTGTATGATTATCACCTGCAGACATCAGTACTGATGAGACTTCTAGCTTTTGGATGGACAAGAGTAAGAATTCTAATATGTAATACATCTGGTCCTGTCTGTCAGGCCCTAGTCTAAAGGCTTTCCAAACACCAGGGTGGGATAGATACTATGAGGATCCTTATATAATGCGTGGGATAACCTGTGGCACAAAGCCTTTGGATCCTGCATTCAGGATCTTATGGGAAACATGACACTGATGTGGTATGACTGGAGAGCTGGTGCGAGACAAATGGGTCCCCATCTAGGTCCTTCTTGTCTCTAGCAACATTCTGGCTCCCCTCTATCTCCCCTGAACACTGAACGAGATTCAGTGTATTCTCAGCAGCCACTGTGGTGAGTGTTCCTTGCCACCCTGGTTGGTAGATTTGTTATTCAAAGTGGTTTTATTCATTGTTTCCTTCCTTTGCCTTCTTTCCCAGGCTGCATAGCCAATGTTAAATGCAGTTTAAAAGTTGGTTTTATTCCTGGGAAAGAGGTTAGTGCACGTACTGATTAGCCGAGGCTTCTTGAACTTTCTCCTTGATAACTGACAGCTGGTAATTAAGCATAACTGCAACCCTGACCCATCTGCATGTAGTTTTGTCACCTGTCACCCAATTTCTGCTGAATATTTTCTAGGAAAATGGCACACAACAAAACACTCCCTGGTTTAGCAATACCTCATCAGGATTAGGTTAAAATATCCCACGGTGGGTTGGAGACCCAGAGATGATCTTGCCGTGTTCCAAACATGTTGACTTCTTTTGGAAAACAAACTTTTTAAAGGAGTCTATCAGTGACTTCCTTGTCTTCATGATGTAGACATGTGAGTCAGGATATAGACAGTGCAGGGATTGGTGACTGTTGAAGAACCTCCCGTGCTCTGCCACTTGGCCAGAGTGTCTTCCCGAATGTTAAATGGTGTGTTACATTCGCAACTTGTTCAGACTGAAACTCCTCACAGAAGGCCTGTGGACATAGGCCTTTAATTGAGCCATGTTACTGACTTGAGGTTATGTCTCAGATAGATGCCCTCGATACTCCTGGGCCAATATCTCTCTTCCTCTACAGAATAAGGATGGGCTACAGGCCAATTACCTGTTTCCTTGGGGGATTCCTCCACTAGACTCCTGAACTAGTATCAGTCAATACCATGCCAGAGTTTTCAGCTAAGGAAGACATAAAAAGAAGAAAAACCAAGTAGCCCACCCCTTTCCCATCTCCTAACTGTACCTTATTATTGCTGCTACTTGGTTTTTCAGTGATATAGAACTTAGAATTGACTTAGAAATCTTGCCGAAATAAAAAGAGATATGTATAATGCCTCTAGAGCAGCCGTTCTCAACCTGTGGGCCAAAAATATTTATGTTACAATTCATTAACAGCAGCTAGATTACAGTCATGGAGTAGCAATGAAATAGCTTTAGCAGTATTAAAGGGTTGCAGCATTAGGAAGGTTGAGAACCACTGCATAGCCTTAACGGCTCTCCACCATCTAGAAGAATCACATTTAAAACTAACCCCTATTTAATGTCTGTCATATTATAGGCCTTTTAAAAAGGCGTTCGTAAAAAATATGTCCCAGAGGATTGACTGGCATCTATTGATCTTATGAGAAGCTCGAGACAGAGACAGACAGAGACTTGGACAGATTATTCTTTTGCAAGGCCTGAGCAATTTTTACTTTTAAGTCTCTGAAGTAGGTTAAGCCTTCTATCCTTGGGGAGGGCTAAGGGAGGCCTTAAGGGTGGCCAGGTGTGATCTGCTACTAGATCACCCTTCTTTTTTGAAGGCCACATCAGGAGTGCAGAAGTCCTACTTGCTGTTGGCATGTGGACCCTGAAGGTGGGGGGAGACAAGGGTAGCAGGAAGTATAAGATCTCACAGATTCAGCAAGGCATCCTGGAACATAACTTTACTCAAGACATTAGGGGAAATATTATTTTAATGCTAACACAAATGTGAAGATATTTATGGAACGGAATATGAAATTCACATGTATTTTTAAAGCAAAACACAACACTTTAAAGTTCTTTTGGGATTGCTTTGGGCTGCTTTGGGTTAAGCCCCCAGGTTCCTCAGGGGTATATGTTCACTTGTCTCTGCCTAGAAAACTTCACTGAAGAGTCTTGAAGCTTTCCCAGGACACAGTGCATGTAGCACAAAACCTCTATTAAAGTATCTGCGTGAACTTGGCAATGTTGGGAGACTGGGAATCAAGGGAGACAGAGAGACAAAAGTCAACAGTCATCATATAGGCAGTGGTCTCGGAGGCACCCACACCCAAGCTCAAGGCTAATCAGAAAGCCTGGCCAACAGGGTAGGAGAGAAAAAAAGGAGGGGTGAGGATGAGTGAGAAAAGGGATCATAAGTCCTAGAGTAGCAATGATATCAAGGGAAGGAGAAAAGATTGAAAGTCAATGTCGGGGCCAAAAAGCATGTCATGCCACAAATCCACAACCAGCTCAGTCTACGGCTCTGTGAGGGAGGTAGGCTTTGTCACATGGTTTAATCCACAAAGAAGTATTATATATTCCTATCGCTGTCATCTCATGTATCTGATCATTCAGCAGGACAGGGCAGACAAGAAGAAAATAACACCCTGATATGTCAAGCAGGCCTAGGGACTAAATGTTCTGAGAGCTGTGACATACAGCTGAGGAGTATCACAGTCCAGGATTGTCTAAAGGCAAGGCAGAAGCATGTAGGCTAGAGGGAGGATCCTTGTGGAAAGGTGGTGAAAACTTAAACCCAACCAATTAGCAAGCAAGACCTTACCAGCCAGCCCAGCCCCTTTTCTGAAGCATTTGTTTCTTAGGACTGCAGTTTCACTCCTTGTAGTCTGAACGGACATAACTGTGTGTGTGTGTGTGTGTGTGTGTGTGTGTGTGTGTGTGTGTGTGTGTATGTATATCTTTGTATATATATTTCAACTTATATAAATTCTCCTAATATTTGGGTAGAAATATTTGGCTATTATTCTAAATTCTTCCTCCCAAAAAAGATAGATAGATAAATAGGTAGATAGATAGATAGATAGATAGATAGATAGATAGATAGATAGATAGATACAGAGATAGATACAGAGATAGATGTATAGATAGATATATAGATAGGTAGATGATAAGTAGATATAGGTAAATGATAGATAGATAGATAGATAGATAGATAGATAGATAGATAGATAGATAGATAGATAGATAGATACAAACATACATACATAGGTAGATGATAAATAGGTATAGATAGATAGATATGAGATAGACTGAGAGAGAGAGGAATATATAGTAATTCATATAGTAATTCTTCTAATCTCATATTATTGGTGAAAAAAAATCAGCAATAAATTTGATCCAAAGTTTTTTTTTAAACCTTTTGAAGATTTTATGAATCTATTTTTTGTTATACATCTACTTCAGGGCTTCCCAAACCTCTACATGGTATTCATGACAAGTCACAGGGGGAGAAAGCTATGATCCTTTATAGAAATGTGGTTTGCAGAATATTTATCCGCAGAATGGTTATCAAACATAATAGTGCCATTTAACAAAGGACAGTGACAACTTCGCTATTTTAAATAACATGTTTCATAATAAACAATAACAGCAAGGCTGGGACTCCTGAAAGTCAAGAGAAGAAATGGTTATTGATTTGGAAAAAAATAATTGGTTTAACAGCAGAAACATTTTAATACAAAAGCTGGGGGGAAAAAAGCAGCCTGTCATTTGATGTGGCCAAAGAGTCATTAATAGCCAGATATTGGACAGCTTTTTCACAAACAATTATCTTGGTGACATAACTTTATATAATGAATTTTGATTTTTTTTGGCAAGTGTGTATAAAATCCAATAAAACACTGAAAAGATAAAAGATAAAAATTAGTGGAGGTGAATGGATTGTTTAGCTAGGTGATTGTTCACGGTGCTCATGATTAGCGGGGAGTTTTATAGTATACACTTGTTACATTCTCCTTCTTGCTTTGTGATTATGAGAGCTTGGCCATGGCCATTCCTTTTCTGCATCAGGTGGAAAGCTTACAAAGACACCTTGCAATGTTGAGTTAGCTCTGGAGCTTGACCTATTTCCATTTGCATATTCCTTCTCTCTCAGAGTTAGAGACCCAACATTATTCTCCTTCCTCTGGGCCGTTTTCCCTCTGACTGATTTATTGGACAAACATAGATCTTTGTGGCCAGAACCTTCAGCAGCCTGCCTATAAAATTAGTATCTTACTTTGTGTATATTTTCCTTCCTGCTCCCAGGAAGTGTGGCTACGACTTTACTTTTTTTTCTTTTCTTTTCTTTTCTTTTCTTTTCTTTCTTTCTTTCTTTCTTTTTTTTTTTGGCACAATGGTAAAGCTAGACTAACCGGGGAGGTTTTCCATGAGCTTAAAACACCCACACACAAAAATTGCCTCTTTCCTGAATGAGAAGTCACATTGCTGCACCCTCAGACTTGTGAACAATCCCATTGTTAACGGTGGTTTATTAAGCTGGTAGCCTTATTCATTAATGCCGCATACAGCAGAGCGCGTTTTGAAGTGTGTGCAGCGAACTGCGTGCTCAGTGCACATTATTGTCATCAGAGCTGTGCTGAGGGAATTTAGCTAAAACTGTTTAGAGGCGCCCATAATAGTTGCCTGTAATTGTTTCAAAATTGGTTTTCTGGGCTTTAGAGCTCTGTTTTTATTATTGTTGTTATTTATTAATCTCGGTCTATGACTGTCAACCAATTCTGGATTTCCTAGCATGTTCCAAACAGCAAAACGGTACGATTTGATTTCATCGAATAGTGTCAGTGCTAAACTTCACCTTTAAATGAGTAGAAACGGCAAGCATTTTAAGCAGAATTCTGTAGAAAAAAGGGTCCACTAAGAGCAAGTATCTGATAATAAATATAAAATTTCTATATTTCCATTACCCAAGTTCCTTCCTTCTCCTCCTTCTCTACTTATTATTCCTCCTCCTCTTGTTAGTCTTTCAGTTTCTGTTTCTTAGTAGATGTGAGACAAATGGCAGGTATTTCATAATTATTTCAGAAACAATATCTCAGTTATCCTACCTATGTGAAAGTAGCAAAGAGCAAGATAAATAAGCGAGTTTCATTTTTTATGATATACAAATGAATAAGATTTACTTTTAATGAGACAGGTGTTACTGTAGCTTGCAACTTCATATCTCGCCTCCCCTGTTATATGTAAGCAGGTAGAGTGATCCTCCGTTAAATATATTTATTAATCGTATTCAGTACTTTAAAAGAAAGTAGTGTTTTCTAAATTCACTTCTTTATGGGTTTCTCCAGCATCTCTTGTAGCTGTATACCACCCAGATGGCATGCTATTTTCTGATATATAATTCTAGTCTAATTTAATCTTCATTGTGGCAGGAACTTTAGTGGACTAGGTCCTCGAGGCAGTGATTCACAGCTCAGTTCCAAATCTGAAGTGGGCATTGATGGCAGCATATTGAAGAAGTAATGCTAGGAATTCCAGGGGCTCAGATGATTGGTGTTCGTGAGCAAACCCATGGAAGAAGAGACAAGGGAAAGAGTTAACAGACTCTCAACACTGCTCCTGTTATACTCTCTTCCTTTGTTGATCATAGCCATCCTAGGCTTTCTCCAGCCCTTTGGATGGAGCTACTTAGATTGAATATTGCCCACTTCTATGGCATCTTCATTTCCGCATTGCTGTTCTCACTGTGACATGATTGGAATGAAGAATAGCTAAGTCGAGCAAGAGTGGTAAATGTTATCCACGGTCCCAACAGGTGCCTGCTTCCTTTTGCGGGGCTCAGGCCATTCTCATGAGCATTTCTCTTATTTATACTATGTCCTTTCTCCAAGGGAACTGGCTATTTGACATGTTTCTCTGCATAGATTAGCTGATTTGGATGCTACAGCAAAGTGCCTTAGCCTGGGAAGTCTAAACAACAGATAACTACTGCTCACGGCTCTGAAATCTGGAGAGTCCATGATCAAGGTGTTGCCAGATTAACTTCTTGCTTTTCAGGTGGCTTCTTCTCGCATTTGGACTCATATACAAACAACAACGAGACACTGAGGGTCCTGCCTGCATGACCTTACTACTGCTCCCCTCCACCACATTTCAGCTGCAATCCCATGAGTATCTGAGCTTCAGAAAATCCATTTCCAGAGAAGGACAGCTCAGTTTGCAACTGACCTCATCTGTCTTTGTCTTTTGCCTGTTTCCTCTCACCTTAACAACATTTAGTTTTTTTTACTAAAATTGTACTCATTTTTCTTAAAATATCTTTTCCTGAATAGTGAATTTATTATTGAACAAGGCAGTGGTGTGGGGAGGATGTCAGTATACCCCCCTTCTAGCTCTCATTGTTAACACTAGAGAATACTCTTTGATAAGTGAAACTTGAGTAACTGAAACTTCTCAGTTCAGGAATTTGGCCCAAGTATCTCTGAGATATCCTTACTGACATTGGTAGAGAATTATTCATGCCATGATTTTCTATAAACTACACCAACTACTTTAATTGAGTTTAGACTACGTCAAGAGTAAAGAAAGAGAAGACCTCATAGCTCCTATTAATTCCTTCACATTTCCTTGCAGAGCCCAGAATTATGGCGTGTAATATATATTTGTTTCTTGATGTGAGCTGTACAGGCGACTGGCTTGTTAACTTTAATTGGTAGAACTGTGATCATTTAGAATATTAACAGAAACTAGTCATGTGTTTTCAAAGAAACTGGTAGAAATGAGAATCTTTCATTAAAGACCCATCAGCCATTTTCACATCTCAAAATTTGATCCCATTGATTTCTGATGGGTTAGCAAACTGACCAGAAAATTCATCTAATCCATTTTCTAGGGGCAAGAGTCAAAATAATAAAAATCTATCTCTATTAATGGCTTAAAATATTTATATTATCAATTTTAGCATAGCTGGTTCAAGAGAGAGATTACGAAGTAATGCAGCCAATGTCATTTGAAAGCTAGCTGGGGAAGTGAAACAGCAGCAGCTGCCGCCTCATTACTGTCTGTCCAAATCTTTAATGCTTGCTCTCAAAGAAAACAATCAAACAAGTGTTTGATTCTTTTCTAAAGGAAATTAAATAAATATTTGCGCTAAGAAAGACGCAAAGAGTTTACCTCGCTATCTCGAATATCATATCTTTCTTTTGTTAAGAACAGGGTACTGCCCCCAAAATGTAATGAAATTAGATAATGGGTTTCAGAGGGAAAGAGATGGGGGATGAGAGAGTTCTGGTGTGAAAATAACAAAAAGTCATTACACACATTTATGAAACCAACAAATGACAAAGCTTTGTGAACATTTTTCAAATAGACCCAGAAGTTTATCTGAAATCATCATCATCATCATCATCATCATCATCATCATCATCATCATCACCATCATCATCATCCCAGGAGCAACATAGCATTAGAGTAACAGACAAGTGTTTCAGTGGGGACCTGGAGTAACTGAGAGTTTAATTACATAAAAGGCAATATAGTTGCTCTCAAGACTCAGGAATCTTGATTCTAACTCCAGCTTGTCTTTTAGAAGCTCATATCTTCAGAAAGGGGTTGAATTTTATCTACCTTTGGGTTTGTTGATCTGCTATGGTTTCTGGGAATGACAACCACGGGGATGTGGCTGTAATTTGCATACTATAAGCTGTTAGTTCATAGTCTAATATAAGATCTGGTTATTGCCCAAAAAGGTCTCTAAAAGCTACTCTAGTGGTGATAGGACATGGGGGAAAGGAACCTAAAATAAGGTAGACTAAAGTCTCATGCAGTAGCCAGCATTTTTCAGAGCATCGGACAATTTATACTCTGAGTGTTAAGAAGAATCACCGGAGTGAAGAGTACAATCACAAGGATAAACCACAAATATTAAAAAAAAAAGAAAACCCAAGTTTTTCCATAGAGGCATATAAACAAATAATGATAGCCAGTTCTGACGAATAATGTAATAAAGTAATATCACTTCTATCCACTACACCTGGGGGTGGGGATGAAAATGTGTTCCCAGAACAACTTCATGTTTTTGTAGAAACTGAAGTCACAAGGCTGTTGGCTCGTTTTCTTGGCACTTTCTCACAAGCACTCAAAACTCCCCTCCCACAACTCCATTCTTGGACAAGTTCTGATACTCCACCCTGCGTTAGCCTAGTCAAGGAAAACACCAGGCAGCCTGGCTTGACTACCACTCTCATAACCACAAGCCTTAGGTGACCAGGAGCTAGGGAAGATACTGCCTGTGGTGAAGGGTGAGCAATTCATTTGCATATTTAATGTCCATTTCTTATCACTGATTTACACAGTCTGCCTCTAGCTACCAAATTGTCACATTTCTTAGGCGAAACATAGGGAAAAGAGATGCCAATGAGGAGAGATGAGTGAGTCTTGTATCTCTGAGTTGCTTTAACTTTATAGAATATATTTTGTGGGTTTGAAAATATTCTGTTTTATAACCTATATTCTTTCAAATTGTGTGAAACATAGATTCATATTTCATAGATAAACCCAAAGATCAAAAGGACCTTAGGGCATTAAGACTCTGAATGTGAATGAACAGGTTTATAAACCTCTGGACATAGACCTTCTTTGTTTTCCTTTAATGATTTTGGTAAAATAAATTCTAAAAGACTTCCTGACATATATTTTTAAATTGAAAACACTTTTCCCTGGGTCCGTCATTGACTAATAATATTTTTGTCATATGGAAAGTTTTATTATAATTCTGAATAAAGTTCATGTATAGTAGAATGCATTACTTCCACTATTCACAAAAGATTTGATGCAGAGGATAAAATGAGCAAATTCCAGAAAAAAATAAGTATGGAGCAAAGAGCATTAGGACTAGGGACACGTCAATAAGAGTGAAAAATTCAATACAAGGTTCTGTAATGGCTTCAAGTATGCTGCTACCCATTTCCACAAGAGTTGATGCTGTGTGACGCTTGCTAGATGGGGAGGAAGACGCCAGGTGCTTTCAACTATACCTTTACATTTTGTTCTAACACTGGGATCACGAAGGAGATGCACTCTGTCTTTCTATAGATGGTAAGAGGTTGAGTTATGTACCTAAAGTCACTCAATTAGAAAGTCGAAAAACTACAGGGTAAACACAATTCTAATTCCAAAGCCTGTCTTAGTCTTGGATACCCCAGTTAATACTCCCCGTTTCCTTACTCACCCTCCACACCATCTTCCTTTCACGAGCACAGCTCTCATATATAGTTTAAGTTCTTTATGTTCTTAGAAGCTTGGACTAATTAGCTTATATTAATAAAATCTCAGGCATTTCCCGAGACTGGTGCAACGGTGACTTTGTATTTATTTGAAGGAGATCTGGGAGACGTTTGTTGAAATGAATGCTTCCGTGAGGCTCTCTCATGCCGGCTAAGGGATGGATGATATGTGTGTAGTGACAAAATTGTCACGAAGCTGTTGTAAATCAGAATGACATCCAGGCTCTGTAGGAATGAGGTGACTGAAGGGCAGAATGACACCAGGTAGCAGAAAGAACATACCTGTGGACAATGGGAAATCCAGTGAAAATGCTTATCTGCTAGGTTTAGTAAAGACCAAGGACAAACAAAACAACCATGCCTGTACTCTCTTCTGTTTACCTTTAAAGCCAGTTGCTTTGTTGGGTCACCAGGGCAGGGCCGAGTCACGTAGAGAATCAAGCCACACCACCCTCTTCCGTATTTATGTTGAGATATGTTGTTCTGATTTCTTCCCCATTCAGTTTTTATGTAATAGTTTGTGGATTTTTCTGTTAATTCAGATTGCCTTTGGAATTTGTATCAGCCAGATTTTTACCCATGTGGAAATGTGATTAGGAGGAAAAAGGGACCATACACTGTGATTTGCTTCATGCATATGCAGCTCTGTTTTTATTGTATATTAGTCAATGGAAATTAATTGCTAATTATCCAAACATTTCTATGATAATATTTCAAGCTCTCTTGTAGCAGATGTGGCCTAAACTATATTTGGAGGAGAGATGATATTATCTTTCTTGATGGAAATGATTGCATAGAGCTTTAAATTCTTTTTCATGGTCTTTTATTTTAGAAAGAAAAATGGCTACCCCTCTCTTACAGCATTTGTTAAATATTCATACTGACCAGGGTAATTAGGCACGGACTGTATTAGCAAACATATAACTCCGTCAGCAGGAAGGAGTGGGGAAATGAAATTAAACAGGTGGTGGATAATATATTCAGTTATATGTTCGTGCAGACATACAGGTTGTTTAAATAACCATCACCGTATTTCATTGGTAGTCATTGGCAATGACAGACTTCTTATTTTGCGACTCTCCGGCTGAATTATTCTTTTCTATTTCATTAGATGTCTGTCCTTCAGTGTCTGAGCGTCGCTTTTTCCATTTCCCCTTTATGAATGCTAATGATAACTGGGTAGAGCCCTGGCTATTTTTAGGAGTTCAGCATTTCCTTGTATTTATACTACGAGCAAACTTGAGAGAGTTGAGCTCTGATTAAAACAGATCATTTTCTCTTTTTTAAAAAGAATAATGTGGGACGAATGCATAGCTGAGGACAAAAAGACTTCGATGGGCACAGTGTCAAGGCTTAATTGTGTCAATAATTATTTGTGTATTGGTGCCAAAATTTTAATGAGGGGCAGTCACTTGTGTGTAATCATAATCAATGACAAGTAGTTAAAATATCGTCATGAAGTGGCAAACTCTGGGAGAGACTGAAGCAATAGTAACATTGCCTACAGTTCCTTACATCCTACCATGGCTGAAAGCCATCAGTGGGCTTAATATGAGAGAGAAAGGGGGGAGAGAGAGTGAGAGGGGGGAGGGAGGAGGGAGGGAGAGAGAGAGGGAGAGGGAAAGAAAGAGAAAGAGAGAGAAAAAGAAAGGAGGGAAGGAGGGAGGTAGGGAGGGAGAGGGAAAGAAAGAGAAAGAGAGAAAAAGAAAGGAGGGAGGTAGGGAGGGAGGAAGAAAGGAAGGAAGGAAAGAAGGAAGGAAGGAAGGAAGGAAGGAAGGAAGGAAGGAAGGAAGGAAGGAAGGAAGAAATTGCACAGGGACTTTGGTTCCTTAAGCCTAAGTTCACATGTTTATGTGAGATTGTTTTCATCCTTAGGCAGGGTTGTAAACTTGTTAGGACCCATTTGGAAGAAAGACTCTGTCACCTTACTCTCCCACATGTCACCCCTGCCTGGAGACATAGACCTGTTTATGTATTCGTCATTTTTACCTTCAGATATTAAATGTGTCCTTTCCACAATGTTCAGACTCATCCCCCACCACCCCAAGTGGAACTGCTCTGCTTTCCTCTGCTTTGTGCCAGCTCTTCTCTTGGAGCTTTAATTTTAAGTTAGCAGATCTGAGTCTTCTAAGAAGGGTGAGGGATTGTGATGAACTCCAAAGTATACATGGAAATTTGAGGCTTCAGCTCCCTGGCTTTCTTTTTCTTCCCACCTCTAGGTAAACAGAAAGCTTTAGTAATTCGCTGACAGAAATCTAAAACTTCAACCCAATAAGTAAGTTTTACCCATGTGACCCATTTGCCTGGGATCATTGAAAACATCATCTGAACGAACCAGTTAGACTCTGTGAAATTAGCACAACTCAAGTTTGTGAAGTCCTGTTTGTTTGCAGGTGCAGGAATGAACTATTATTTACAGATGACCACAAAGAATTTTTAGTAGGAGCATCAGCATATATAATGTAGAAAATTGCTAGGACACGATTTTCTGAGCAGTAACATCTATGTAAAAACCATAATTTATGGATTTTTCTAATTGTCTTTGCCTTCATCCCAGAGTCATAATTAGGCCTACTCTAGATGACGAAAGGATTTTTAAAATGCGTTTTTGTTGTTGTTGTTTTTTTGGTTTTTGTTTTTTTTTTTTTTAGAATGTATTTGCTTTACATGTGTGGCCTTCATGTGTGATGTTTCCTGGGGTTGGAATTCATGTCTCTTTTACTGTGAAGTGGTAAGGGGAAAAATGTGTGTGCATGCCTTAATGTGTGCATGCATGTGTGTGTGTGTGTGTGTGTGTGCTTACCTATTCCTCTTGGTATCTTAACAAGAAGCCTTTTCTATATGAATATTCACTGGGAAGGGAAAAAAAACCACAAGTGGTAGCTAGTAGCAGATTTTGAGTAGGCCCTAACCACTGAGTTGACGTCTGGAGACTTGCTGACATTTTGAAAATAGTTTTTAGAACAAAATGTCAGATGATGGGTGCTTTATACACGCAAGAGTAACTTGTGCACAGCTGATGCTAGCTAAGCCAGTTCTTACAAAGCTGCGTGAGGATGGATGACCACTGTGCTTTTAAAAGAGCTAATTATATCCACATAGATAGTCAACACTTTACATTTCACACTTGCTGTGTTCTGCTGAGCTGAGCCGTGCATGCTGCAGTTGACAGACATCTGTATGGACCAATGAAATGGTGGTATACTTGCTTTATTTTTAAAAAGAGCCATCCATGAGGAGATGTCCTGACGCATGCGAACTTTCGGCCAATAGCAGCGCTACCCTTTCAAGATGGCTCATGGGGCAGCTGTGCTGTATTCACATTGAAATTAGGGGATTTAAAAAAACCCCGAACAGCTGTATTATTCAGATTTAAAATAAGAGCTTAGTTTCCCCAAATGGGTGTGACGTAAACATCTCATTAAATATTTTTAATTTTGAAAAAATAAATTCAGTGGCAGTGGCTACACTGTTGCTGGCAGTGTGGATGGCATGTGTGCAACCCTGGAGAAAGCTCTTTATTCCTCACGACATTGGGCTGTCCTCCCCTTACCGTCTCTGAATGGAAGAGTGAAGCTCCCTGCTACAGGTGGCAATGGATGCACACACACACTGTGCCCCTTCTGTCTGAGGTGTAACTGTTAGCTGAGTGGATTACTTTCTCAGAGAAAAACTCAGGGCCTCTGTTCTGGAGCCTCCTTGTTTTCCTAAGGTAAAATCCCTGTGACTATTTATAAACTAAATCTGAAAAGGGTGGTCCTTCTGTTCTCAACATGTGGGGCGTGACCCCTTTGACAAATCTTTATCTCCAAAAATATTTATATTGCGGTTCATAACAGTAACAAAATTATACTCATAAAGTAGCAATGAAAATAATTTTATGGTTGTTGGTCAGCAAAACATGGGGACCTGCATTGAAGGGGCGCAGCATTAGGAAGGTTGAGCTCTCAAATTCCAGTCTGCTCTGGAATCACTGTTCTAAAGTTTGGGCTTTCTCCTTCCTTCGTTGGGTAGTATTCTCTACCCATCATGTTTTGCTTAATGTCTAATATTCCCCGAAGCCGGATCCAAATTCCATGTGCTAAGGAAGAAGTAGAGCTTCCAGCAGGAAGCATTGTGCTTTGTGCTGCTTTCCTGAAGCTCTTGCTTATTAGCCCATACTTACCTATAGGGGCTCTAAGAAAAGCTGCAGAGGCATTAGGTTGTAGCGCGGTGGTAGTGATTGCCCAGCGTGTGCACGATTCTAGGTTCCGTCACCTCGACTGCAAACTGAAAAAAAGGCAGTGATGACTTTTACAGCCTGTCTGTTTCCCTGGGTAGAAGGTACTGCATTCATGGATGTGTTAGGGTTTTCTTTGTGGTGGAGTAACAAGTTCAGGGAATTAAAACACAAATTGATTTCTTGTCCAGTTCTAAAAGTTGGGAGTTCACGATGAGCCTTCAGAGGCTAACATCAAAGTGCTGGCCTGGCTCTTTCTCTCTGCGTGCTCAAGCAGATATTCTAGTCCTTGCTTTATCTGTTTTGCTTGCTGCCAGAGTCCCCTGGCTTTGACAGTGTGTAATCTCAGTACTGCTTCCGCTATGCAATCTATTTACCTTCTCTGGTCAAATCTCCCTGTCTTTCTCTATGGAGCTGTGTGGTACCCACTTGAGGAATCTATAACAAGGTCTTTGCATCAGGGTCCCTAATTTATGCATAACTGCAAATCTTCTTTAACCATGTATCACAGGCATTGTCCTAGGGTTTGGAGGTAAATTGCTTTGGGAGGCCATTGTAAGCCCACCACAGGTGTGGACTTCAAGGAGAAATAAAGATAGATTTGAATTTTAACCTTCCTAATTGTTGGATATGCATGCAGTCTAGGGGCAGTATTAACCCTCACAGTTTTTTTCTGGAACAATACGGCCAACTTCATGGATTATTCATGAATTACCAAAATGATTTTTCTAGTACATATTCATCAGTATAATCCCCACTATTCTTCCAAGAAGCCAGAATGGGAAAGTTCACAGATATGTGACCAGGTCTGGTTACTGGTCAACAGAAACTTGTGCGTATATGTGTGTGTTTGCGCGTGCGCGTGTGCGTGCTTGTGTGGTGATCCTTCAGTAGGACATTATCTTTAATGCTATATAATCTGGGACAGTTTTTCACTGCACCTGTCCATATTAGGTCAAAAGTGCCAGTGATATTTTGATAGAAATTTCCCCTTACCGGTGTCCCATGATGCCAAGGGGTTTAAAACTCCTATGATGGACTCCGCCTCCTGTTTAGAACAATAGATGCTTGAATTTGATTTGTCCATCTTCTATGAAGACACAGCGCCCCTTCAGTGTAGTGGAGCTGACAATGGAGACCATATATATTCTCTTCTACATCTCTACCTATTATGTTATGATGATGTCATTATTCACCTTATTACTCCCATCATCATCATTATTATCCAGTGACCTCTGCCCTGGGGTGGAGCTCTGTACAACAGATGAGAGATTCATTTATCAGACTGCTTGAAGCTGCACAATTCCCTGCCCTGCTGAGTTTATATTGAGATGGGCCACTTTTGGAACAAAGGCAGCCTGATCACAATTTGTCAGTGTTCTTGGTGGCTATACATCTCCAAACTCTTTGCCAGTCCTTCTGGGACCCATTTATTTATGGAGCTGACAATATGGAATAGCATGTCTTGTTCTGAATGCCATTATTACAATAAAAGCCTTACTATCTTGGATAGAGAGGCAACAGGAATTCTGGTTGGTCAAAAACCCTGTTAACATGAAGAGTTAGTTCATGCTGCCCTGGGTGAACGCTTGGTGTCTCAGGGAAAAGTTCTATTTCAATATTTTTCTCCTGTCCTAACTGGAGAGATTTGTTAATAACTGTAGTGTGTGGCTTCTACCTGGTCTAAGTTCAGTTCTTAGTGTTTAGGTGATGTGTGCTGCGTGCTACCCATGGAAGGGTTTACCTAGTTCTCATGGAGTGGAGATGAAGTGCAAGACTTGGCCTCTGCCTATAGCCATGCTTATTAATGAATGAGGGAAGCAATTTACCTAAAGTCTACATTTTCCACCCCAAGTGATAAAGAAATAAAGATCAACAGGCCCAGCTTGGCCAGCTCAAGCCTGCCAATGGACTGAAGTGCTGATTGCTCCAAGTGATTTCTTTATTCTCCAGCTCCCTTGTTCACACTAGGTCACCATGATTTAAATCAGATCTCTACATCTGCTTTTCAGATACCTCATAAAGGCAACTGATTAAGCCTTAAAGAAATTTAAATTCCTTTTGTATGAAGAGTGGGTTCCACATTAGGAGGAGATGAAAAGAAAATGAAACAATCATAATTAGATAAAAAAAAATATATGGGGTACTGTTTTTAAGACAGTTGCTGGTACATTTGTACACAAAAGGAATGGAAGGACCATTTTCAGTGATTAATCATTTGAATTTTAGGTTTTTGATGCACTGGCTCAGCAGGGTTTAGTTCAACAAACAAAAAGGATCCTGTCCCGAAAGACAAACCTTTTCCAGCAAACGTACTTAGAAGTACACAGAATTATTCTTGTTCCTTTCTCTTTTATTAAATAGTCTTTGAAGCAGGCATAGTGCTTAAGAGATTAAATCTTATAGGGAAACATCACATATTGTATTTAAATATGCTAATCTCTAAGAGGAAATGAAGGATCTGAGCCTGTTCATTAAGAAATAAATTAATTCATCACCATCACATTTATCATCAATCATCACCCAGTTGTGTCCAGTTTTCAATTAAGTTTTTCCAAACTGCTTTGTGCCTTCACCAAAAGAAGTGATTATCTCTGATGATGATTTTGTGTGTGTGGTGGTAATCGGATGTTGATGGCAGTTGAATTGGCATAAACATGCTGAATGTCGTTTTTATTCAAGTAGTTCAACAGTAGCTGTTCAGTGCATATAAATACATAATGGTGACAAGTAAAAAATTTTATATTTTAAAATGAATTCTAGTGGCCACAAGGCAGCTTCTTAGATTAATAGAGCACATTAATAACATAAAGTGAAAATGATGCTCATACAACATTTGCGTTGTACGTCTACTGCTCATTCAAGCCTGAATCATGCATTGAGCCAATAAGTAAATACCCACAGGTTTGTGGTATCATGATAGAGACAGAATATATGAGCAGTTGATATTATTCCTGCCTTGACTGGGATTCTTATATATAAAATCTAGAAAATAAGTGATCAAATGACAAGGCTGTGTACTTACTCCCTTAATTTTTTGTTTGTTTTTGCTGTTGTTTTCTTCTTCATAGCAAACACCAAAAGGTATGATTCCTTCACCCAATACCCCTACTGGTATAGGCAAGCCTCCTTCCTGGAGGTGATGAGAATTCCAAGTCAGCATAGCACAATTTCTAGCTATCTCTTTAAGGTTTCTATGCAGAATGAGGATGTATGAAAATGACTCACCATGCCTGCTACTTATCTCTAGATTCCTATAACATGAAGATGATCACAATCTGCCATCATGCTGTTAAAATGATGCATAACCCGACCAGCACTCTGAAATGATCGAGTATTATTGCAGCCTCTTACAAGTTGGGCACTGAGATAATTTGGCTAGTGTTGGAGAAAGAGTGTTCCACAACCCCCGTGGCTCACCCTGCATTGAATAAATATGGCGTACTGCCGCTTCTGTTCTCCTTGTGTATGGAAGAGCAATTAATGTGTCAAAAAAGAAAAATCACAAAATATGCAGACTTTTTTCCCCATATGAAAATTGCAAGACTACATTCAATCTGCTTTAAGGTTATTGTACAACATTACAGGATGTTGTTATCTGTGAAATACGAGATAACTTGTGAGCTGCCTTTACATTCTTATGGTGGTTTCATGACTTTTGTGTCCATTAATGACCCCGCAATGGTTTATGTATTTCTTTAACAATGCTTTTGGGCTACCAGCATTTACATAGACAACCAAATATATTGTGTTTTATTTAGACAGTATAAATAAAGCAGTTTTTTAAAATGTAAAAGTGTAGCTTTCATTTAGAGTGGAAAAAAAAAACCCATGAAATTACTGGCTCGCTGCAATTGTTTCAAGCCCACTGTTTCACACTTAAGTACAATCCTAAGAAAACCCATGAACACTTTGCAGCATAAAAACAATGGACTGTTTTCCTGTGACTATTCGAAGAGAGGAAAGGAGAGTGAGGAAGCTAGGAGAGCCATTTTCAGTCCCTTTGATCTGCTGACATAGCTCATGCAACTCAGCTAATGAATATTCTAGGTCATAGTATTTGCTCAATAAGTATATGTGACCTGAATGAATGCATGGATTGTCTGTCTTAAAGATAAACTTTATTATAGCAGCTTTAATAAGAGCTTAACCCCTGAGACACAGAAGGGGCAAGTAATATGTCCTTAAGTTAAAGTAGAACTTTTTAAGTGAGAATGAATATGTCCATGTTAAGATATTAAATTATACCTATTTCCTTTTTTAAATATTTACTTATTGATTTTATGCCTACGCATGTGTGTGCCTGGGTGTACACAGGTGTACCATGTGGGAATTCAGAAGAAGGTACTGGATCCTCTGGAGCTCGGCTTGCAGATGGTGGCAAACCACCATGTGCATGCTGGAAACTGAATCCTGGTCTTCTGCAAGAGCCAAAAGTGCTCATACTCATTGAATCATCTCTCAAGCTCAAGTCATACCTGCTTCATGTTTTTAATATTTTGTTTATTTTTTGAGATTATAAGTACATCATTTCTCCCACCTTTCCTCCCTCCAAGATCTTCCATGTTCTTTTCAAATCCATGGCCGTTTTGATTATTGATAAATAAAAATGTATTTATGTAATATATATATTCTTAAATGCAACATGTTCAGTCTGCATAAGGTTACTTGTATGTGTATGCTTTTAAGGCTGACCACTCTTCCCTTGGGAAGGCTGTTTCTCCAGCCCACTCTCAACATTCCTTGGTTGGCTATAGTCTTTTCCTATGGTCGAAACCTTGTGAGCTTTCTCTCTTTCATGTTAGCATGTCTCCTGATATCGTCCTTGTTAAGGTCATGTATAGGCATCCATGTCAGTGAGGTTTCATGGGTACAGCCTCTCTGACATTTCTCACCGAAAAATTCTTGTTCCTCTGGCTTTTACAATTTATCTGTCTTCTCTTCCATGTTAGAATATGAACTTTGAATTTCTGTCCCGTTCATACCTACATCCATTACCAAGAATAACAGGATAGAAATGTCTTCTTTACCTATCATTTTTCTTCTGAATTTTCCAGTGAGGAGAATGGCCAATGTTGCATCTGGAAAATGTATACCTTCAAAATAATATCTATTGACTTCTCTTCTGTATAACATTATACAAAAATTTTAAAGAAATTTGCATACTGCTTAATATATTGAGCTGGTACTTAAAGCATAGTATTCAGGTGTATGTAACATGTATCTACTAGGCCCTATGCATCCCAGGAGAGCTGTGGGTACAGTCCAACATATTTGTAGATGGCAATATCATCTCAAAACATTAGAAGGTGGGGCAGCCTTTGCAAAGTGTTGTGACCTATATTCTCTATCCTCTGAGCATCATAAATCATTTTCATCTATCATCTGATATCCTTACAGAAAAGACCTATCAGTTTTCTGTAATAGATCACCTGGCCAGTTAGTCACTCTAATTCCAATCTCTCTCTATCAGCCTCCCCCCTCTTCTTTCTCTTTCTCCCATTTCCCCTCTTCCTCCTCTTCTCTTCAACTTGTGGGGATCTTTTTCAAGTCTTAATTACTAGGATTACAGGCATATATCACTGTGTGTTAATCCATATCTTTGTTCTATGTCCTATTTATTTTGAAAACTTGATTTAATCACTTCTTCTTGAACATTCTTCCTTTCCTTTTGCTGATAATCTCTATTTTAAATGCATTGACTGTGGTCATCTGCTTATCCAGCAATCTCTTCTCCAAGATTTGTATCTTGAAGGTAAGCACTGTGTTTTGTTCTTGGTTGTATTTTGAATGCACAGTGAAATCCTTGGCACAGAGCAGACTATTCATCAGTACTTTACTGAAGGGAGAGAGAATTTTAGAATTTACTAAAAGCATATGAATGTTTATAAAAGACAATATATAATTCTTATATATAATCTATACTCTATTAATTTCTAATGTGTCTATTCCCATTTTAATGAGCATATATATTAATATATAACATAGAATATATATTAACATTATGCATGCTATGTTATATATTAATATATATAGTTCAATTACTGGGGTAAACAATACTTTCTATTTTTATGGAGATCTTTGTAAGATGTGTCTTTTCTAGTAGTCAACACAAATCACTATTTTAGGAAATGAAAGAAAGAATTAATGCTATATGAGAATGCTAAATATTCAAGATTATGGTCAAGAACGTTTAAAATGGGTGTCATTTTGTTTTTAAAACACATCTTAAAGGCCAGTGCTCTAAAGTTTTACACAGCAACCAAGTTAAACAATAATCGTCTCTGTCTTAGGCAGTTGAGGAGACTAAGACTCATAGAGACTCAGTTACACATACAAGAGCATATATCTTATGTGAGGCTTAGGTGAAATTCTAACCCAGGTAGTTTAAATTCAATGCTAATCCTATAAAGCCTCTCATAAGATTTCAACTTGGAGCCTAGATAATGCAAAGAGCTTGTTTGCGGCGATGGCTGCAAGCACAATTATGTTTAATATAATAAGCATCCATATTATGATTAAAATTTCATTTCAAAGAAATGATTGGGTGAACGTGGCCATTTACAGGCATTATTTCATGTAATAATCACAACAATCTTATGAAATTGGTAATAATCTTTCCCCAAACTCACTTTAGAATAACTCAATATGTACCAGTTAGTTGAACTAGTACTGCAACAAAAATACCCCCAGAGTTGCTCCTAGCTTTTCTTACTAGATCTGTGGATTTAAAATTTATTTTATTAAACCTCTTCTCTAGCAGGCATTATTGAGTACTGGCAATTTATAGAAAGCCTATTTGAAGAACAGAGAATAAGAAAGGCAATCATGGAAATTCCTGCCAAATGGCAATGGATAAAAATAGAAAGAAAAGAAATTGAGCAGTAGGGATGGGATAGCTCAGTGGTTAAGAGCACATGCTATGCTTACATATGGTTCTAGCAGGAAACATGCTGGAATCCTAGGACCTATGTCAGGTAACTCATGTCTGCCTCTAGCTTCCATTCCAGGGAACTGATGCCCTTTTCTGCACTCTACTGGCAACATCATTTATGTCCATACCTGTTGTAAGGGAGAGGGCCACCTATTTGTTTCAGCTGCCCTGCTAGCTTACACTCGAAATAACCACACAGAAACTGTATTAATTAAAACACTGCTTGGCCATTAGCTCTAACTTCTTATTGGCTAACTCTTACATATTAGTTTAACCCATCTCCATTAATCTGTGTGTCACCACGTGGCAGTGGCTTACTGGAGATTCTAACCAGTGTCTGTCTCAGGCAGAGGATCCATGGCTTCTCTCTGACTCTGCTTTCTTCCTTCCAGCATTCAGTTCTGTTTTCCCTGCCTACCCAACTTCTGCCCTATCAAAAGGCCAAGGCAGTTTCTTTATTCATTAACCAATGAAAGCAAAATGTAGACAGAGGATCTCCTACACCACTCACCCCTCCCAATCGCACACACAATTTTTTAAAAATGATAAAAATAACTCTAATGAAAGCAAGTCATGAATACTTTTTTTTTCATTTGGAGAAAGATTATGATATACCAGTTTTAAACAGGTACCTGTAAAGTAATTAAAGAATAGCAAGAGAGAGATCCTTAGTTGACCATGGTACGTTTTCTAATACTTGTTTGTCTTTCATGAAGATAATTAGGAAACACTCCCGCAGGGGCCATCTAGAACTGTGGATTCAATGTAGCTCAGTGGACAAATGTTTGTCTAGTATGAGTGAGGTCCTGGGATTGGCCCCCTGCACAGGGGAAGAATAGAGTCTGAAAGCATGACCCCAAGGCCAGGTTCACAACTTAGAAGTCAAGTTTGGAATCCTGAGTGCCCGCATTTGAAAAGGAAGTACTTTTCTTTTTCTTTAAAACTGTACCTTAAGCCTTTTGGAAATATGCAGTTTTCCACTCTATGGGAAGCCAATAAATCTCCATTCATTCTCTTTACACTCAGCGGCTCCCAGTAAAAAGGAAAGACGCCAGAGCCATCCAGGCATCATGCTAGCTGTGGCTTTTCTGCATGCTCCACTGAGAGGCCTAATAGTTAAGCCAATGTGTTGTGTTGTGTACAGCTGAATGTTCAGCCACTGGCTGAGGCAGTGTGTGAGACAGTTAGGACAGTCATTGTCAGGGAAATAGTCACAATGAGAAAACAAGACCCTATCCATGCTTTCAAGCTGTTCTGGTGTCTTTTTCATGCTTGTGAGACACACATTTTGTTTTCTTATTCTTCACAAGAAGGCGTATATAGAATCGGGCAGAATTTTTATGAGTTTGTTCTCTTGTCTGACCTGGAAAAGCTAAGACTTGGTGGGTAGCATATCCAATTTTGAATAGCATCATAGTAACAATTGCTTGTCTGTACACAAGTATGGGCTCCATATCAGCGTGTAAATTCATCATGAGGTGTGTTATAGGGGCATTCATTTCATAATCATATGAAACTTATTAAGAAGAGGAGTTTCTAATCAATCGAATTGGAACTGAGCCTCAGCAGTGAATTACTAGGGTCTGAAAGAAAGCAGAGTTGGGACACAGGTACTCTACTTCTCGGCTTTGTACATGCAAAGATCAAGGGACCTCTCCCATCAGTAGTTCAAGATGATGATCCATGTATTGGGTATTGGCACATACCTCCAAAAGGACCCTAAAATAAATGATGAGTCCTGCTGTCCAAAGACTGGTTCATTTACTCTAGGAAGCAATCAGAGGCTTAGACTTCCCTGAAGTTGTAATGATTTTGAATGGCATAGACACTATAACAAATATTCAGTTATGTGTGCATATGCTTATATACATATTTTCTCCACAATTAAGATTTTTAAAGAAAACACTCCTCAAAATCTTCATGAATTTGCCTTAAAGAATGAAGAAGGGAGGATCATTCTGACATTTATTTAATAATTAAAATATTTAATCATCTAACTCAACTAATAAAAAGCTGAAAAGCAAAACTAAATAAGGCTGCCTTTGTTGCAATTAATGTAATTATCAGATGTACCCCAAACTCATAGCATCTTCTAATGTGTCAAGTCTACTTTTAAGCCTGGTTTTATCTGTGTGCTAATAATATCTCCAAGTAATGTTTCTGCCACAGTTGTAGAAACGGTAACAAATTCAGTCCAATGTGAAATCAATAAGAGCTGCTTTCAGTTTGGTGAAATACCAGGGCCAGGTCTCTTTGTGTTCAAAATAAGTCTGAACACTGATTTTCTTCTGGAGAAGAATATTTCTGTTTATATTGTCCTCACCAGAAACAGTCTGTCAATAATCAATTGATCGAAAGCTAAATGATAAAGATGACAAATGGCTCCATTCTTGTGCATGCAGGTTAAAGGGTATGGTTTTCTTTGCAGGGAGTAGAGTACATTTATTGAGGTGATTTAACCAATGACATTTATTTTAGAACATGTATTTTAAAACTTGAAAATCTTTTCCATGGGCTAAAAATATTTACCCTTTTATAGTTCACTGGTGGGTCCTGAACCACATAGGTATTTATAGAATTGACAGTGCCTCTCCTTTGCCTTGTTCAATTATGCAAACTTGGCATGAATGGGGCATGTGAACGAAGGAAATGATTCAAAACACAAAGGATCTCAAATTTCCCCATTATTGAGAAATACAGATTTTAAAATTAAAATCAAACACAGTTGGAACATTATCTCAGTTGATAGTGAATAAGAATGTTTCATTCTGATAAACCAATGACAGATCAGACATTTCCAGACAGAATAGAAAACACTTGCACTACCGTTGGGAAATGTTTTTCAGGATTAAAATGCCTGCTAGTCCTACTTCATAGCCACCCTCAAACTCGTCCTTTGTTATTATTTTACCATTTGCTAGCAGTGTGGACTGTGCCTTGCTAAATTTGTCAGTTCTTGATTTACTGATTTCTAAGATAGGGAAACCTTGAAATGTAATTTATCTATTTTCTCTGAAGAACAAACATAATACTGTATGTGAAGCAATCAGAAGAGAACGGGTACCTAGACAGTGCTCAGTGGAGTCGAGCTAATTCTGTTAATTATCCCAACCCTGCTTGCCTTACAAATACATAAAAGTCATGCAGATTGCCTTGTAATCTTTCTTTCATGGTCTCTTATTGGATAAACCTAATTATATTATAACTTCCTTGAGAGCAAAACACATGTCACATTCTGCTTTGATAGTGCTGCTGAAGAGGTCACTTTTGTGGATCTAACATTAAGAATTTATCAAGGTGTACATAGATTTTTTTCCTATGGTAGAGAGCAATAGAAAAGATAAAACAAAGAAAATGCTCATTTATTCTGTCACTTGCCCTATTGTACCATATAAAAATGTTTTATCCTTTACAGAACAGGCCTTGTCAAACCAGGTCCTTTTGGGGCTTGTATCTAAAATGTTTTGATAAGAAACTCTATATACCTGTTGTAAAAGAAATTTATTAATAAATTTATGTAAACCAACATGTTCTTGAGCTGGGTGTGTCAGCACATGCCTGTCATTCCAGCCGCGGGGCAGCAGAGGTAGGAGCCCACCTAACATGGACTACATATACATTCCCTGTCTCAAAATCAGAAGAAAACTCTCATGAACTTACGATTGAAGACGTCCTAAGTCAACAAAAGTGAGGGAGTATGCTGCATACATATTCATATTCACTTTTTGCCCCTTTTACAGGAACCAATCCAGTGTTTACTACTCAAAGCAAAGAGCAGCAGATCGTAGGGTTCAGTTTTAAGTCTGCAACCATTGCCAGAAGCATCTCAGGACTCCAGTGTTTTGTTTTTCTTTGTTGTTTTGTTTTGTTTGGTTGAGACAGGGTCTTTCTATGTAGCCCAGGTCTGGAATTCACTTTGCAGACCAAGCTCGCCTTGAACTCTAAGAGATTTGTCTGCCTTTGGCTCCCAAGTGTTGGGATTAAAGGTGTGTACCACCATGCCCTGATACTAGTGACTTTTAAAAAGGAATTGCAGGCACAGAATCCCATAGACTATGAGCTGGGCAATCTCCCCAAGTAAGTGTGGGGTTCTAAGAATAATTCAGAAACATGAAATAAAACCAAGCCACATGACCTAGATGATGATCTGTATAAGTCCATCTGTGCCATTCACGTGCCCCTTGCGCAGTAACTCCACAAGTGGAAAGCAGGGGGCATTAGAAATTGGCAGAGGTTTTACAGCACACATGCACTCATGTAGTGCATGAGAAAAAAGCCATGTGAGTGACGCTGGCCTGCTTGCATCCTCTTTTCCAGGAAGCGATTCCTTAGGCTCTACTCTGTCTACTTGGTGTCTACTTGGTGCATTCACTTGTGTGAATGCAAGTAGTTGTGGCACAACACATTAATTTTATGACTGTCAGATGTCTTGTCAGTGGGCAAATGAAGTGGAGGGACAAGTGGGTTTTGTCCTGTTGCTAAGGAATAAAAATAACATGTGCCTGTATTAGTTTGCTCGCAGTCTATTTATATATTTCTGGAGGATGTGACTTGTAGAGAAAAATATGCATATATTTTGGACATACCTGAGTTTTCTCATTTAAAATTGCTTACTGAAAACCTCTGCTTTGGTAAAGTAAGCACATTTTGTGCCTACAATCTAGGAAAATGGCAGGTTTGGTACATGCTAAAATCTGGTAATAGCTCTTTTTCCACCTCCAATTTGGCCTAACATTGGATTATATATAGGATTTTTAGGAATTGTAGCCTATTCTAACCATGCAGTCTGGAAAGAAGGTACATTTGTCTTCATGGCCAACCCTACCAGTAACTCATAGAAGTAGACTTTGCAATCTCTGAAAGTCCCCTTGCCTTTGATTAGTTGTTGTTACTGCTAACAACCTACTATCTCGATCTCTAAGTCAGAGGGTAGCCTTCTCTAGCGCATGCAAACCTTTCACTACAATGCCAGAGGTTAGACCCTCACAATGCTGGTGAATGGCAGCTGGCTACAAGAGCCTTGTGGGTACTGACATGCCAAGTTGTGTCTCCAGCCAGGTTGTTCTCCCACACTAAAAAACTCCAGAGAACAAAATAAACTTCCCTGGTGACACACCTGGGCCTGTCAAGCTCTCATTGCAAAGAAATGGGCACCTGGAAATATTGCCTGGACTGACAGAATTGTGATTCCAAATGGGTTGGTTGGCTTGGCACCACTTGGTGGCTCTGAAATGCTTAGGTGGCTTGTTTATTGTGTAATATGTGAAAGTTTAAAATCCAAGAGAAAGCAGAGCGAGTGGTAAAATCAGTTGTTAATGTGTGATATTGTGTTGTTTCCAACTCCTCCAAGCCCACGTATCTTCTTGTGAACCAAGCATTAGCATTTGTTTGCATGCCAGTGTGATTCATAATGAGCCAGCATTCTGAGTTAATAAAGCCGTTTTGTAGACTCTCATGCCGTTGATGCTGTGATAATTTGGCAATCAGTTACAGTAGGAAAAATATCTTATACAGTAGCCCCAGTGGTCCCTTTTACACAGCACAAAGCATGCCTTCTACCCTATTACTGTTCTTCAGTGTTTAGATTTCATAAAGCATTTGCTTGCTGAAAAAAAAGGGAGGGAGAAAGAAAGAAAATTATCATATTCTAAAAGATAAAATCAAAGAGAAATGAATGTTGCCTGTTTATTAATAATCCCTCTCATATAGAGAGAGGTACACTGCTCATCACCTAATGTCTTACATTGTCACGGTGCCATCAGAGCTCTACGAGATGTCAAGGGTGTGAACAGAAACTGTACTATAACAAGCAAAGATGGGGTCATGAGAGAACCTGGAGATTTCTGTAACTGAAGGTATTTAGACATCAGGATCTCCAGACTCTGAATTTTTCCCTTTATGCCACCTATGGACCAATAAGAGACACTAGAGGGAAGAAGATGAACGGCAGACAAAGTGTGTGATTGCTCTTGTTTGATCATGTGTCTGCCCATCAGCTTCATTGTGAATGACTACTTAGAAATTTACATACACCTTCCCAGAAGGGTTGTTCAGCTTGATTTGGGGATAAACTTGTTACAATTATGTTTAAATTTATTAACATGAAAGCCTTTCTGTTATTCCTTTCATCTGCACTTTTTAAATTTGGTGTTTATTCTTCGATAATGTCATGCACAAATACAATGTATTTAGATAATCTCCAGTCACTGATCCTCCTCCCATCTCCTCCCAGAACCCGTTCCACACCTTCTTCTCAACTTCACATCCTCCTCTTCCTCTTTCCACCTCTTTTCATTTTCCCATCATCCATACTCCCTCATCTTCATCTGCTCTTCCTCCTCATTCCCCACTTTCTTCAGCTTTATTTAAACCCCTAAGTTCAATTAGGGATACCCATTTGTTTATAGAATCAGGACACTGTCTACTGGCGAGCAGGCAATGTAACATCGACAATGGCCTTAAGAAAACTGACCCCCTTTTCCTAGTGGCCATCAACTGCCAGTGGCACTTTAGCTAGGAACATAGTCCAGGCTAGTTTCTAAATACTTGCCAGTGTACCCATAGATTGGTGCAAGATGTGTCCCTCATCAAAGAGGGACATGCTTTTTCTTAGGCGTGTCCTCCATTTTTAATTCCATATGTAGTCAAGTTGACAGTCAAGAATAACTATCACAAGTTCACCCCTTGTTAAGTTGACACACAATCAGATCTCCTTATGTCATGATTAATTTCCAAAGGAAACAATGACCAAGTCATAGTAATAACTAAACATAATAGAACTGTTCCCTGTACAATAGCAAATGCATATATTTAACCAGGTCATAATTATACTTTATGTGATATAACTATCCCTTGTACAACTATAAATGCATTGTAAATTTAGAATAAGTGACAATGGCCCTTTAGAGACATCCCTTAGTATCTCAAGTTTAAATATAATAACTACTGATATTCTTGATATTCATTGATATCATTGCTATTCATTGATTGTATATCATATGCTAAAATATGCTTTATGCAGCATGTAACAGTTAATCACAGAGACTAAATTGGTCAAAGTGCAGAGAAGAAGTGATTGTGAAGGACTCAGTCCTGAATGGGGTATGCATGACCCATAACTTCCCTTACCAAGACTCAGAATATTATAGAAAAGGGGAAAGAAAGATTTCAAGAGTCAGAGGTCTGGGATGATTGTTGAAAATCACATCTTGTGAACACGGCAGGGTCATTCACTCATGAACTCACAGCAACTATGTTTGTAAACCCACAATCTACACAAGAGCAAGCCAGTCAACACTCAACACAGAGACAGAGGAGTCATTCAAGCTATACTTTTTATTATAATGAAGATTTTATTTTTGAAATCATAATTGCGTCATTCCTCCTTTCCCTTCCTTTAATCCAATGCCTTCCATTGTATCCACTCCCCACCTACCACCTTTTTATGTCTCAAATTCATGGCCTTGTTTTCTTTGATTGTTCTTACATATATAAACATAGATGAATATATGACATATATTTCTAAATACATATACACAACATTGTCAGTTTCTATAATGTTACCT